>JAJJMB010001336.1:5290510-5410133 GCA_023531105.1 Papaver atlanticum
TTTCATAAGAGTTTGATCTTGACTGAAACTCTCGATTTTGCTTGAATAAGCAAGTAGAACTTTGCTCGTGCGACCAATATTTTGAGAATATTAAAATAATGATACTTTAATATTTGTCGTGAGAATCCCGTATGGTCGTGTGACCATTTGACTTTTTGGCTTTTGGTAGTTTGAGCAATATTTGAGAAATATGTAAAAACAAGGTTTTTGCTCAAACGAGTGAGTTTCATGAGATGAGAGAATAAGTAATAATAATAAAATAAGGAATTAGGGAGGTATGGGACCGTCCAAGGCCAAGGCATGGCCTGCCGGCCCGTGTACCCGGTCCCGTGCTTTTACCTATTTTATGTTATTAATTTTCATCATGTGAGGAAATATGGAGAAACGAGGAAGTTTTCCCAAACAAGGAGTTTTCATGAGACAAGGAAAATAATAAAATAGGTTAATATAAAATAAAATAAGGGAAAAATATCGTTTGGTCCTTTTTTAGGTGGTCCCAAGTCAGTTTAGTCCTTTGGGAAAACGCGTTTCCTGTTTGGTCCATAATTATTTAAAAATATTAAATAGACCAACATACCATTCCGTGTTAATTAATTACTTTTTTTTTGTAGCGGTTCATTCTTTTTGATGAACTATCAGGCTTTTTTAGATTTGAGTTCATTCTATCTATGAAAATTGTACACTTCATTATATTCTATGAACTTCATTACACTTCATTATATTCTACAAAAATTTCGTTATTAAGAATTAAAAACCAGAGTTCATGTTTTCAAATGAACACACAACAAAAACTCCACTATTATGAATAAAAACAAGAGTTCATTCTTTCAAATGAACTCCTAATAAAACCTATATGAAAACCGAGTTCATTCTTTCAAATGAACTCCTAATAAAACTATATGAAAACCGAGTTCATTCTTTCAACTGAACTCCTAATAAAAACCTATATGAAAACCGAGTTCATTCTTTCAAATGAACTCCTAATAAAACCTATATGAAAACTGAGTTCATTCTTTCAAATGAACTCCTAATAAACCTATAAAAGAAAACATAGTTCATTTTTTAAAATGAACACACAACAGAAATTCGTAAAAAACAGAGTTCATTCATAAAAATGAACCGCCGCATCATCATCTTCGTCGTCTTCAACAGCAACATCAAATATCATCATCTTCAACAACAACAGATCTTCATCTTTAACACGAGCAACAAACATCAAAATCAAGATCTTCAACACGAGCAACAAACAGAAATCATCATCAACACGAAAAACATCAACAATCGAGATCTTCAACACGAGCAGCAAACAAAAGATCACCATCTTCATCTTCAACACCAGCAGAAAACATCAAAAACAGTAGCAAGAAATTAAAAAAGCATCTTCATCTTCGTAATTTTCATAATCTTTATATATGATTCATCGTCTTCATCATCTCTGCAAATCAAAACCCTAGAAAATAACACAAATCTTCATCGTTTCTTGCAACAGCAGAAAAAGAAGAAAAAAATGGAGAAAAAAGAAACTAGATCTGAAAATAAAGAGGAGAGAGAAAGTAAATATGAGAATGAGATATTTTCTACTCATTTTTTGTATATATGTGGTCCCAAAAGGGTATTTCTGCCACCACACAATGACAATTACATCATCCATAACGTCACCCTAGGACCAAACCATAATTTCTAGGACCAAACAGTAATATATTTTTTTTTAAAGGACCAAACAGACAGTTGACTAGATCAACTTGACTAGACTCTCTCTAATATATTATTCCTAGGACTAAATGGTATTTCCTACATAAAATAAAGGGAGAGGGGGACCGACCGGCCTGTGGACCCGGTCCTGCGCCTCTTGTTTATTTTATTTTATATTATTTTGCTTTCCTATTTTGCATAGGTTCCTCGTTCGTCCATATTTTTGAATGCTCGTTTGTGCATTTGGGTGCTCGTTCGTGCATTATTGTTAAGTACACTCGCACCATTTTCTCGGGGCTTACTCGGTGGTGGCCTAGATGCTCGGAAGTGAATATTTATTACTAATCCATGGAATTCAGCTGAGAATAAGCCATAAAACAGAGTAATAAAATGGGTTGAATACCTATTACTAATTCATGGAATCCAGCTGAGGATAAGCCGTGAAACGGAGTAATGTAATAAAATAGATTATTTTATAGGAATTCAATTGATGAATGTTGCGCTAGAATTAATCCATGAATTGCTCTGTACTAGCATGCAATATGTCTAGGAGCAAGTTTATTCGAGAAGCAAGGTATGAGATGATAGAGACACCATGCTCATTCTGAATATATGAATTCTGTATAGTCAGGGAACATTGTGATGGCCTGAAGACATTAACGCTCTATACTATCATGCAATATGTCTAGGAGCCGTCCAATCATTATGATTCTAGACATATGCACTCTACATAGTCAGGGAACAGTGTGGCATCCTGAAGACGTTAACGCTCTATACTAGCACGCAATATGTCTAGGAGCCATCCAATCATTTTGATTCTATATAGAAGTGTTGATGAAATATGCAAAGTGTCGAAAGCTCAGTTGAGAGGACTTAAGAATCACATATTCATGCCGGCTTTGAGAGGATGTACGCTCAGTCAGAGATTATGACATGAGCTTTCATGTATGAATCCTAAAATATGAGTTCTACATATGTGTCTGAAATATGCTAGATCATGATTTTACGATTTTATCCTTTATCTAAAATCTACCATCAACACCACCGTATTAAGTTTTAAACCTAATTTCTAAATCCCTAGTTTCATCAAATGTAACCTAATCATGTAATCAAAAACAAAAAAGAAGGGTGGGTTTGCAATTTTTACTCAATTGAAGCCACTATTGGCTAAGGTAATCATTGTTGATTAAGAAAATATGGAAGAAGAGGCGATAGAGGAGAAGAAAAGAAGAAGAGAAAGCTTTTTTTTTTTGTTTTTTTTTTGAGGTTTTAGTTTCGAGTTCTAATTATATTTATTTTTTTTTTTATTTTTTTTAATGAGGTTTAGGTTAGGTAATTATGTAAGTTGTCAAAGTTTTTTTTGTATTTTTATTACAAAATAGGTCCCCCCTAATAACTTTCTTCATTTAATGATGTTGTTCTCTAAAACAGAAAATATAAAATCATTACAAAAGCATAAAAAAACTTATAAAAAAAGATCATACAAAGCTTTTGGTTGGTAACCTAGCAACAAGCTGGGCTCCAACTCCCCTTTGAATAGTAATGCCTAATCTATAAGAAATGAAACTACCTAAACCGCTACTAGCATCGTTGCTAACTAGACAATTCTTCAGACGCTTGAAAAAACCCAAAGTATTTTCGCCGAGTTCCCCTAAAGTAGAGAAAGCTAGGACACTCAGACCATAACCATGAGAAACACATTTTTCCAAATATTTAGTACGTTTTCGTGAAACCGCACTAAAAATAGCTTTTCCTGGGACAAAAGAGTGGATCCCTTCACCAGTGAATGGCGAGACACCTGTGACATCCATACAAACATCTTGTCAATTATCCCAGTTAAAAATAAGGATATCGTCAGGCTTTAAATCTCCGTCATCATCTGTCAGAAAACCAAGAGAAACTTCCTTGCGCGCAGGCACACCAGCTTTGTAACAAATGTCAGCAATAACATCACGAACAAGATCATGTCGAAACTTATAACCAACATCTTTAGCACGGTGAAGTGCGTGATCCCCAAATCCATAGATTTGTTACAACTTGGGCATAAACTAATCTCAACAAATAGAGGGATACCAAGGCGATATCAAAGTACAGCTCTGAATTGTCTTGGTCCGTGGCACTGATTAAGCCCACTAATAGGTACAGCTGATAAATAATCTTGAGCATGCCTGCCACGGTTGCACTGCCATAAGATGGAATCTCTTATAGACATAGAAAATTGGTATGGGATTCGTTTCTTAACTGTATCGAAATAAGTGACTGCCAGGGAGTGTATGGAAAGGGGGGCAGTATCATCGACACAGTAAGTAGAAGGTAATCCACATACCTGGATAAAAGTCTGAAGAGCCAACTAATAAGTAGAGCCTTTGTCCGCTGAGAATAAATTACCAAGGATCACCTTTTGCACCGAAGCAGTCTGGCTCTGAGAAACGAGATAACAGTAGGTACGGGTGTCAGCCATGGTATAAATTCCAAGTCCACCATCTTTGATAGACAAGATAGCTAATCTATGCTGTAAAGGACCAAAACCCGCACCATCCCCAGTAATTAGGAGTGTCAAATACTTATGCAACTGGTCATCAAAAAGATCAGTGGCTGGTTGTAGGGCTGCAGGATTGGTAGTACGCATTTCAAAATATAATCTAGACACGCCAATAAAATTGCGAAGTAACAACATCTCGCTTTGAGGATCCTTGAGTTTTTTTTATTGCATTCATTAGTTGAACAGTCTTGTGCACCCTGCTCAACATCATATCGCTAATAAAGTACAAATCCAAACTCACAGATCCACCCAAAATTTTAACATCATTAGAAGGTCTACCAATGTCCGAGGGGAAAACACCATCAGCTGTACTTCTGGGATCAATAGAAGGCCAAAAGACCTCCGTTTTGTTTATATTGAGATGTAAACCCCTGCTTGGTCCTTCCGTTTCTATTATGCTCAAGGCCTTAGCTACCTTCAGTGTATTGCCAACAATTGTACCATCATCAAGGTACCAGGCATGCAAATCGAATTTGCAACGAGAAGCAATAGTCTTCACCAAGGGGTGAAGTGTCAATGCAAACAGCAAGGGACCGAGAGGGTCACCTTGTTGGACACCAAGTGCAGAAGAGAAAATATATTGGTCATAATAGAGTTTAACCGGTCGTAAGTAGCAAAATTCTACCCAGCGAGAAATACCTGGACAATGAAGACGAACTTCCTTGATGAGCTGAGATCTGCTCACCATGTTGAACGCATTAGAAAAGTCAATGAGCAACATTGACATTTTTTACGAGTGACCTTTCATCTCCAGTAAGCGATTTACATCATGTAAAATACTTTCTCCTCCAGCAGGCACACCAACTCCGAATTGGTAATCACCTAAATAAGAAGTCATGTCCTTTCCGATAGAGAAAGCAGCCACTTTGGAAACCCATCTGTGCCAAACCGTACCAACTGCAATGGGCCTAAGACCACCCCCGGGTTTAAGCAACGGTGTCAAAGGTGCACTAGCAATGAACTTGCCTAAATCCACGGGGCATTTTCCAGCCAACCAAAGGTTGACAACCCCTGAAATAGAAGAAAGTAAGTCGCCTTCCACGGCTGTTGCTGCTCCACTCAACACATCAACTAAATGCTGCGCACGTAAGCCATCACGACCGCACGATGTTCCTTTTGGGAAGCTTTTGATAGCTCCCAAAACTGCCCTGGAATCCACCGTGATAGGAAGAGGTGCAGGTGGATGTTTATTATCCACGAGAATCTCAGGAAGAGGTGCAGGTGGATGTTTATTAAGCAGTTTTAAGTACGTATTCTCATTACATGGAGCAACCCCAGACGAAGATAAAACACGGATTGCAGCAGCAAAATGGCCAGAGTTCATCTTCCTCTGACAGGCTGTCATATTGGCCGCTCCCTGTTTCTTCAAATATGCCTTCATAGACCTCATGCGAACAGGCTGCTGTAGCAATCTGTAAATATTTTCTATTGCCTGATTTTTCTTCAACTGAGCTTCTTCGGTTTGAACAAGGTCAGAGTACAAATGGGAAGAAGTATGAGCTGCAACCAACCTGCCAGATTAGATGGGTTCACTATAACTCTGTCGAGGCAGGCCTTAAACGTCCTCGAGAAGGCAAGCCTGCACTGATGGGGTATACATGTCACCGTTGTAAACTGTCTTTGGAACACAACATTCAGTAACTCAGTGGAAAGGACTCCTACAGCGTCACCACCATCCTCCATAGAAGCAATACAAACTGCTTCACTTGTAACCAAACAATCAGCATTTACCTCGTCTGGCTTAGATAAACCATGAATCAGAAATTCTTCCCCTGCGCCATTGAAAGGTCCTGCAATATACATGCACAACTCCATCTCGACCCTTGCACGGCTTCTTCCAAGCATGTAGATGCATGCACCTACAGCAAAGCCACATCCTAAACAACAGAGGACCTTCTCCCAAGCAAGGTACACGTTCAAATTATTAGCAATCAAATCCCTGCAGGTGATTTTATTAACTTCCGAGAATAGGTGCCTGTCATGAAGATGTTTCAGAAATGAACCCTTGGCATACCCTATGCCGTGAACCCCATCATGGCAACCATCAATGTTCTTCAAAGGACAATGGCAGAAGCTATCATCTAAAGCAGCGTCTTTTGTAGAGGACGTAGATAGAGAAGAGCTCAATGACACCTGGGATGAGGGGGTTACAAGCAACAAGGTGCGAGAAGAAGCCTTAGTAAACCTAGACATGAAGACTGCGTACAAACCCTAGTAGGAAAAACTTGAACCTTCAAAAGCAAAAA
The DNA here is from genome assembly GCA_023531105.1 of Papaver atlanticum. NCBI lineage: Eukaryota > Viridiplantae > Streptophyta > Magnoliopsida > Ranunculales > Papaveraceae > Papaver > Papaver atlanticum. The sequence goes on from JAJJMB010001336.1 coordinate 5,296,991, forward strand.
GAGGCAAACAAAAGATTTGAAAATAAAATCAAAATTAAAAGACCGTGGCAATGGAAACAGATTGAAATCAAAACCAAAGTTTGGGGCCTCGGCATTTTAGATCCATTTTAAGTTACAGATTGGGAATACCCTTGTTCGGCGAGGATAGTACCTACTCAAGTTGTAATAAAAAGATGGATATTTTTGGGGATCATGCTTTTCATTGTGCTAGTGATATTGGTCTCAAATTTCGCCATGATATTGTGAGGTATGTATTTGCGGATATTTGTTACAACGCCGGTGTGCATGCTAGGAAAGAGGTAGCCCTTGGCTTTCTATCGGATAATGATACTTCCTTGAGACCTACGGATATTCCTGTTTACGGTTGGGAGAACGGTCGGGATGTCTGTTTTGATGTTACTGGTGTTTCTCCTTTCACTGGTGGTGGAGTTCGTACTTTCATACCCGGCCAGGCAATATCTAGTGCTACTTCGCGTAAACATAAAAAATACTTAGACAAGTGCACCTTGCATGGTTATGGTTTGGGGTTTTTAGCTTTCTCTACTTTGGGCGAGTTTGGGGAAGAAACTATCATTTTCCTGAAGAGGTTAAAGAATTGTATCATGAATCATGACACTAGTTATAAGTTAGGCAGTGCTCTTTTTCATAGAATAGGGATAGCTATCCAAAAGGGTATTGGTGCCCAGCTTGTTGCCAGGCTACCCACCAACTTATTGTCGAATGATTGTAATTCTTTAATAAAGTGAATTCTTTTTTCTTACTTAATAATTATTATTATTTGTAATTAAAAAAAAAGAAAAAGAAAAAGAAAAACCGGTAGAAATCAAGATGAATCCGTGAAAGAAACTTGCTTTCAATCACCGGAGAAATCATGATGGTCCCCCCTTATCCACATTTTAGAGCATTTGAATCCATAGGAGCCCTCAAAACAAAATGTTTGGAGCCCCTATAATAGACTTCATCTATTTAGGGACGGAGGGAGTATTATCTCTCTGCTTTTGTTATAAGGTTGGTACACATGTTTCTTCTCTTTCTTCTTGTTACAAACTCCATTAACAAGAGTAGTTAATTTTACTATTGGTTAAAGATTAGTTTGATTTGACATAACATGATTTTTGGTTTAATGAATTAGTTTTGTCTCATAATTATCGATCATGGTTCACTAGAAATATCGCCACGTATGATTTGATTGTTTGTTTTATCAAGTTGCAAATTGGTTGAACTCGTAATCATATCCATAGAGCTAGTTTAGGGTTTATTATACGAAAAAGTGATACACCTTGAATACAAGTAACATAATTGTGGTTATTGCTTGTAGTGATATATCCTATTAATCACAAGTGAATCGTGACCTTTGTTGAATTGTTTGTGCAATGTATTTCAATTACATTGATTAGCCAGATTTCATGAATCCTAATGCGTTTGGGGAAGTGAACTTGATTAGTGTACTTTCCGCATTGGGTTGTTCGTTAGAATAGAATTCATACTTTCGTCCTTTTACATGTAACTGTGATAATTTGAGGAAATCTGCGAGATATTCTTGCAATCAATGTATCCTAGGGATTTTCATAAAACAAGATTAAATATCAATTTTAGTTATTATGACAAGGACATGTTTATGAATGAAAACGAAATCTTTGACCAATATTTTTACTTGTTTGGTTTGTTTGATTGATTTTCCTTGTTATCTTTTAGATTAGTTTAGTTTATAAAAATCATAAAATCCTCGGTTTTATATAAGTCATTGGAAACAAATTAACAAATCAAGACCTCTCTTTGTGAATGATCCTTTCTTACCATTGCTTCATAACATATTTGAGTAGTGAGAAAGAAATTAATTTTGACGCGCTGCGACAAGTGATCACTAACGCTCAGGGGGCTTTCATTACCTTTTATCTGAAAGAGAAGGAGACAAAAATAAAATAAACATGTCAATAAGGCATTATATACGTAATTAAGTAAAACAAGCATGATCCAAAAATAAATAAATAATATAATTAAATTAAAATTAAAACTCACTAGAGGAAGGGTATGACTTCAAATTGCGAAGGTTGCTCATCAAAGTATTACCATACTCCCAGTTACCGGAAAAAATCAACATGGACTTATCATTGAACTTTTTCCTATCAAAATCTTTGAACATAACAAAACCTTCATGCTCGAACTTAAGAGACAGGTGTGGACATCTACAAAAATAATAATAATAATAACTAGAGAAGAACCAGGGATGGTCTAACATTCGTAGAATTCATGAAGCTTTTCGGTAGTAATTTCTTTATCTGCCAGGAAGATTAATATTTTTTTCTAAAACCACCGTATATAATATTTTTTTTTATCCAAGCTATGCTGGAGCACGTTTAATCAATAGAAAATACTCATGAACCAGTGAAAGATAGGGAAAATAAATGCACACTGAAGATGGGATTCAGGGATTACCAGTTCGTTATCTTTACAATCTTGAGCTTGAGAGACATTAACGGTGTAAGGTTCTGGCCATCAAAAATTTATTCCGAGACCAGTTTGTATATTGTAAAATGTAAAGATTAAAGATGGTTTCAGGACGAGATTGAATGAGAACTTTCAACCATTTTTGAAAAACTTTTGAAACTTTTTCGAGAATTTTGAGAAATAAAAGAAGAACTTTTAAAGCTGTAGAGAAGGATGAAGAAAAAGTTTAAACCTTTTTAACTCTCAGAGCTTTTGATGAAGAAGAAAATACTGTAAAATAACTTTACAGATCTGAGACTTTATATATATATGAAAAAAAAGTGAAAGACGCGACCGAATAAACTGGTTCAGTATTATCTCTATTAACTTAATGACATGTGTAATTGTTAGAGCACTGCTCGGTCGAACTCACAAGCGTTGCTATCTCAAGCTTGTTTGTCAATGTTAGTGATCAAAACTATAAGTCTTGATTTCTAGTCTACTTAAAGTAATGTCTCGGACTAGGATAGATTGTGTAGTTGAGCTTTAGACTTCACGACGTTCATCATTGAAGACGAAGAACTACTAAGGAGAGCTTGTGGAACTTCATCTACAAAAGGTATGTGGAGACTAAAACTTATCTATCACTTGGAAAGTATATTTCTACTCTATCGCCTATATTGAGACAAAATTCGTATTACGATAGTTTTCGACTATACACATTTGAGATTTCGAGCTGAGTTTAACTTGCTTACATATTTCTCAAAATATGTGTTGGTAAGCTTTCGCGTCAACCAAGTTCATCTTATATTCTTGACGAAAGTCAAAAGATGATCATGTGAAAATTGCCGAGTAACATCTTACATGGTTTGTGTGATACAATCATTTGGTGTAGACTTGGAATGTTTCGTTATGATTATTTCAAATAACTTGAAAATTGTTTTGATGCTTATAGTGTGTGAAAACGACTATTGTCATCCTCTAAGAAAGTTTCAATGATTGAAATAAAGTTTAGAACAATTGGATTTGCACATAGTATGCGTACTTGCATATATGTAATCCATGTCCGGGAACCATAGTATGCATACCCGTATGCATACCTGTTGGTTTGTGAAAGTCTGGGTACCTAAGTACACATACCGGTACGCGTACTTGCGTAAGGTATAGGTCCAGGAATTTCTGCTGAAGTTTGGAAATGTTAAGGTATGCGTACCCGTTCGCATACTGGCGAACCCAAACCCAGTCTGGTTACTAAGGTATGCATACCCGTTTGCATACCTAAGTGAATCATGTTCTAAAATCGGTTAGCTCATGAACTAATACATTTATATAATAAGGAATGCAATCTTTGCAAACCGTGGCTATAATGTTCATGAATTGATTCGAGTGAATCAAACCGATTTTGCTTCAATTGTGTTCTTGTATACTTATATGAGAATATAGCAATTGAACAACTCTATAAATAGTTTCATTTGAGTCATTTGAACTAGTTGTGGTTAAGATGAATAAGGTTGATACGAAGGTGTTCATATAGCTAACCTCGGTTAACTACTGTTGAGCCAACATGGTGTACACGTTTAGGTACGGTTACATAAACCAAAATTAGGGTACATTTCATTTGTGTATAACTATCTAAGTTCGATCTAACGGTTGACAGATATTAGCTTGAGTTGAATCAGGTTTTCATCTAACGGTGAATATTGAATGCTTGGTTACCAAGGTAACTTAGATTGCATACCCTGATTTGAAAACTATATAAAGGAGAACTCTAGCAACTGGGAAATCTAATCCCCATACCTCCTGTGTGTTACTAGTTGCGACTAGAGTCAATTTTCCTTTAACCTTAGGTTTTTCACGAAACCCTGTAGGTTAACGACTTAAAGACTTCATTGGGATTGTGAAGCCAGACCCAACTATTTTCTCTATAGTTTCGTGTTATGATCTTGCCTTGTTCTATCGTATTGAGTACTATCTTCACTAAGATTTGCTCGAGATTTAATCTCCGATAGGTAAGATAAAAAGTAGTCACAAACATCTTCATCTTATCGTTTGTGATTCCACAATATCTTGTTCCGATTCCATACAGTTAAGATCATTGTGAGGTGATTGATAATACTAGGCTGTTCTTTGGGAATATAAGTACGGATTATCAATTGGTTCCTGTGCATCTTGATTTATCAAAAGACGGAACAAAACTCGTAGGTATTTCTGTGGGAGACAGATTTATCTATTCCAATAAACTTTTCTGTGTGAGACAGATTTGTGTATCAAGTCTTCGACTTTGGGCCGTAGCAACTCTTAGTTGTGGGTGAGATCAGCTAAGGGAATCAAGTGCGTAGTATCCTACTGGGATTAGAGACGTAAGGAGCTCAACTGTACCTTGAATCAATGTGAGATTGATTAGGGTTCAACTACAGTACAGTCCGAAGTTCATTGGTAATAGGCTAGTGTGTTTAGCGGCTTAATACAGTGTGGTGTTCAAAACTGGACTAGGTCCCGGGGTTTTTATGCATTTGCGGTTTCCTCGTTAACAAAACTTATGGTGTCTGTGTTATTTATTTTCCGCATTATATTTTGTTATATAATTGAAATATCACAGGTTGTGCATTGAATCGATCAATTGGGAAATCCAACCTTTGGTTGTTGATTGAAATTGATTGATCCTTGAACATTGGTCTTTGGCACCGTTCAAGTTATTTCTCTTATATTCAATCGGGCTCGCAAATTCTTATTTGCGTATTGCGGATTGAATTAAGAGATAGAGATATAAAAACTCTTTGATATACTTTTCTCTAGATTGAGTCTGACTGTCTAGTTGATTCTCTTGAAAGTATATTGGAGTTTGTCTATTCAGATTGCCAAACGAAATATTGGGTGTGGTTGTTGGACCCCCTCTTTTTCAATTGGTATCAGAGTAGGTAAACACATTAAGACCTTATAAGTCTGTGTTTGTAGCGATCTGAATATGGACAGAAATTCTATCTCCATAAACGTACCACCAGTCTTCGATGGCTCAAACTACTTATGATGGAAAATTGCTATGCGTGCTTTTCTCCAAGCTCGTGATTTTCAAACATGGGTACGTGTTGTTAATGGCTATGATACTCCGGTTAATACAGAAGGCGATGTATCTGTACCCAAGGATATTGGTAGATATAGTCCAGAAGAAATCCTTGCTGCGAAGCAAAATTCCGACGGCTGAAATGTTATCATACATGTCATTACCCCAGATCTTCAGCATCATGTGACTACTTGCTCAAAGTCTAAAGAAGTATGTGATATCTTAGAAACTGTATTTGAAGGGAATACCTCTGAAAAGGAAGCTAGGCTTCAAAACCTATGTTCCGATTGGGAAAACCTTCGTATGGCAGATGAAGAGTCATTTGATGAGTTTAATCACAAAGTGTGTTAAATTGTTAATGCATCTTTTGCATTGGGTAAGACTATTCCTGAAAAGGACATTGTGATGAAAATTCTCAGATCACTGCCGTCTAAATACGATTCTTAAAAGCATGCCATCGTTGAAGGAAATAACCTTGCAACTCTTTCCAGAAAAACTCTTATTGGGAAGTTAAAGATATTTGATCATGAGCACACATCCAAATCCGGAAAGGATATTGCTTTCAAAGCACAGAAAAACACTAAGTTACTTAACAAAAGTAAAAGTGTTTGCATCTCTAAAGATGATCTTTCTGAGGCCGATTCATCAGATGAAGATCTTGACAAGCCAGTCTCCTTGATCACAAGACAGTTTAGAGATCTTCTTTTGAAGAGAAGTAAACGGTTCACCAAAGATAAACCTAGGTCATCAGTTAAACCTCATAATCGTGTTCCTCCTAAAAACAGGGATATTGATGAGACTGATGACGAGGATATGCCACAGTGCTTTAAGTGTAAAGGTTTTGGTCATTTTGCAAATGAGTGTCCAAATCGTAAAAAAATACACTGGGAACAAAGGTCTAGCTGCAACTCTTGATGAAATGTCTGAAAACTATGACTCTATCAAGACGAAAAGTCAAGTGTTGCACTTCTTTGCGAAAATATTGATTTTGACAATTGTAGCAATACATACTTCAATCTTGATATTCTTTCAGAAGAAACCTCAACCGTTCTGGAAGAAAAAATTGATTTAACTGTTTCTGTTGAAAACTCTCTGTCTGATGTTTACATGTTCTTATTGTTCGCTCAAGGGTCATGAACCATCAAAGTGTTTCAAGTACAAACACAAAATAAGATACGTCAACAAACTTCAACGAAGAGCGATTAGCAAACAATCTCAAACTTGTTAAAAAATCACCTAGGTATGTAAACTCATTTCATCTTTGAAGAAGTTAGTTTCCAAAGAAAAGACTAGACCACTGGAGAAAAAATTATGGTCTAAACATTCTGTGAAACAGGGTTCTATGAATTCCTTTCGAAAAGGTTATGGTGGACAGATTCCAACACAATTTGATTGTGTTAGTTGGTGCGCATCTTGTCTCATGTGCCTGATAAAAAGAGACAAGATTGTGCATACCTCAGGCTTTAGGAAAAGAGATTTGTTTTAGATTGTTTTGTCTTTTTTTTTTTAGTCTTGATGTGCTTTGCAAGTTTGGAATTCTTCCAGCTTTCATATCTAAATTGATATTGGAAGGAACTTCCCTGTTTAGTCAATAAAAGGGGTTATTCTCGTCAATTATACCCTCTTTAGGGCTGAGAGTTGTGCATGCGTGAACTTGTGTGTTTAAAAGGTTCCGTAACCCTACATTCCTTTTCCTTCTCTGAAAACTCTTTTTATCACAAGATTGCTTGTTGAGTGTTATTTGTTAATTCATCCCACAATCTCATACGTGTATGGAGAATCCAAGCATTATGTCTTCTGATGGAAAAGATGTTAATATGATTGTTAATCCATCAATCATGAAGGAAAAAGGTAAATCTCCTGTACCTCTAACTTTGAAAAGAAAAAGAAGGAATGTGAGGAAGCCAAGAGCTGTTCCTTCAAATTCTCAGAAGTTTTCTGATGTTATTGAAGAGTTGAAGGAAATAAGGAAGGAGATTCAGGAAATAAAGGCTATTGTTTTTAGGACTCTCGAAATTCAGAATGCCCTGGTTCGACATCAGTCTAAAAGGTTTGTTTGAATTAACTCCTTTCTTCATGAACCTTATGTTCCTATGGCTGTTGACGACAAGGAGTTCGGGGACGATAAAGAATTTTTTAGAGGTCTTAATGTCTAGGAAACTTCTTATGAGAATTTATTCTTGTGTTTTTAAGAAAGATAACTATGGTTTGGAATAGCCATTATTGTGAGTACACATAGCTATTGCCAATGTTTTTCATCTTGCAATGTTTTTAGATTTATTTATTTAAATTCTAAACTTTATTTGGAAGATGATTTTTGCAGTATTAATCTTTATGATTTTATATATTGCAAATTGTTATGGGATATGTTGTTTACGTCCGTGAACCTTGACTGTCCCATATTTGTTCAAAAGTTAACACTATTATATGTCGGTATGGAAATATTGATAAAAGATAGTATGAACTTTTGACTACAAAAGTTAAGCCTTTTATGTCATTATGCAAATATTGATGGAAGAAAGGATGAACTTTTGTTCTCAAAGATTAAGTCTATTATATGTCATTGTGCAAATAGTGATGAAAAATAGAATGAATCTTTGATTATTCCGCAGTATTGGTCTTTCCATAATCCACATCTTTGTGTATGTACTGTGTTGCTCCGTAAGTTCTCTTATGTTGAGCATGGCTAATTGAATTGATCATTTTTCTTGTGGTTAATTCAATTTTTTTTTTCTTTGGATACAAATTCATGTTCTCATGTGATTTGATTATGTCCAAAGAAATCCTTCTTTTCTTGTAAAAGTAAGGTCGCTCTTGTTGTTCTTTTGGGAATGACATTTTATGGGGGAGAGTTCTTTTTGAACTTGTGCTTAATTGCCAATCTTTGTGGGGAGTGCGGATGTGGAATATTGTAGGAGTTTTCTTGTATCGTTATAAACTCCTTGATGAATGCATTTAGCTTCGGCTATATGATTGCATCTAAACAAGTTGGTATGTTATTCTCTTTTGGTCATGAAGTATCTCTATAAAAATTTCATGAGGATCCCACTAGTTTTCGTACCTTTGCCAATTTTTATTGACAAAAAGGGGGAGAATTAATGTGTAGTTCACACTACAAATACATATGGTTTACGGATCATTATGTAAGGGGGAATGGTTTTCATATTGAGATGAAGTATTGACTAAGGGGAACTGATACATATCACCATAGTATTATTTTCAAAGTTGTGGTACAATTGAACTTTGATACTGTATAATGATACTATGACACTGTATAACAATGATTGAGAGCAACCGTTTTCTCATTGTTATTGCTACAGATCTTCAACAACTATGATGCTGCATTGAACATCTATGGAATCATGGGAGTACTTGGAAGTGACGAAGATTTCAAATAAAATTGAAGAACCAAGGATATCAAGCATTTGGATGAGAAGCTACAAAGTCTTATTTATTTTGTAATCCATATGTATTAATAGTTTTGTCAGTAAAATTGAGAAAGGGGGAGATTGTTAGAGCACTGCTCGGTCGAACTCGCAAGCGTTGCTATCTCAAGCTTGTTTGTCAATGTTAGTGATCAAAACTATAAGTCTTTGCTGACGGTGGATTTTCGACAAAGGTCAAAATCGTAAAATCATGATACTGCATGTTTCTGTCCCGGCTTCAGGAACGCATGTGACGATTCATATTTTACGATCCGTGAATCGTTTCACGATCTCTGACTGAGTGAGCGTCCTCTCATAGAGCTATGATGAATATGTTTCTCGAAAGGCCTCTGATGTAATTTTAAATAGTGGTAAGAATGAGTTCGTAAGACTTGTGAAAGCTAGATTTATTTAAACTAAAAGTAGAGAAAATTTTAATCCAAATTTGTTTTTTTAGAGTGAAAATAACCAAGACACTAGATTCCACTATTACACATGAATAAATGATGATAAAAATTCCAAAACTCTAATTATTTTTAAAATCTCTTTTTCTTAATTCACAAATTATCAAGCATATTCTCAAACATTAATTGTATCCCTTAAGCATAGATTATCTAACCAAAGCATAACCTATCTAATTGAATCACAACTAATTAGGAAAAATTATGCAAATAATTAAAATTCTGCAAAGCAGTAATTTGAGTGAATTATAAATTGCAAAATTAGAGAAAAGTAAAATAATTACCAATTATTCATGCAACAATAGCTTCCTCCATGCCTTGGTTACGCGAGAATTAGCTCATCATTATCATGGAAATATGCTCAAAATTCATCTTTATTAATGCTCAAAAATGGTTCTCAAATGATGAAATAGGAGAAAAATTGATAAAAACCGGGTTTGTAACACTTTTGTTCGTTACAAACCGAGCTGTTACAGAGAACGATAAAAATGAAGTGTTGTTGACACTGTCGCAATACGACCCACAAACAGTTGTCGTTGTCACTGTTGAAGAACGACGGTTACCTTGCGTCCAATGTTCTTCGTGTTCTTCACAGCAGCAGAAAATGGAGTTTTTTTTCTGCCACTTGATTTCTCGACTCTCTGGTTCTTCCTAACTGCTCCCAACTCTCTCTACCCACTAAGTTTCAGGGATTGAATCTCACTAAATCACGTCCAAATATCCGATTGAAATTCTGCTGTTAATTAAAATATTTTCCCGCCAAAATTCATTTTTTGAATTTGAGAAGAACATGTCCTCCCCCTAATCCTGCACGGGTGTCCCTTTAGCACTTGTCTTATGGGGTGCAAATAGTAATTTTTGGGCGTAGATAGTAATTTTTCCGGGGTTCCTCCGACACATTTCTGGGGTGCTTCCGGTGCATTTCTGGGGTGCCTTTAGTACTCTATCCTGGGGTGTAAAACACCACTTTTCGAGCCAATTTCGCCGCAAGAGCTTATTTCTCTAAAAATACCTACAAAGACATAAAATAACAAAATAAATACAAAATCGAACACTAACAATATATACAATTGAGACATATTAGACACAATAATGCGTCTATCAGCCTCCCCGGCTGAGCGTTCGATGCTTCACATATTTCATCATCACCTCTATGTAGAATCTTAATGATTGGGCGGTTCTCTAGACATAATTGTTTATTAGAGAGTTGAACGCCTTCAGTACGTCACGCCGTTCGTTGTTCCCTGACTACATAGAGAGACCCACCTCTACATGAAGTCTTAATGATTGGGCGGTTCTCTAGACATAATTGTTTGTTAGAGAGCTAAACGCCTTCAGGACGGCACGCTGCATGCTGTTCCCGGACTATGTAGAGAGATCGTGTATAGAATCTTGATGATTGGGAGGTTCTCTAGACATAATTGTTTGTTAGAGAGCTAAACGCCTTCAGGACGTCACGCCGTTCATTGTTCCCTGACTATACACCCCTCGGAACGAATATGATGCTTCAACTATCTCATATCTCGATTCTGCACATAGATTAACTCTAGTGTCATTCGCCAACTGAATTCCTAGAAAATAATCTATTATATCTCATTACTCCATTCCATGGCTATCCCCGGCTATATTCCATGGATTAGTAATAGATAATCACTTTATCTCATTACTCCGTTCCTTGAATTCCCCGGCTGAATTCCATGGATTAGTAATAGACACTCAATTCATTTTATTACTCCGTTTCATGAATCATTCTCACCTGAATTTCATGAATTAGTAATAAATATCAAACAATTGGGTGTTTGGACTATCACCGAGTAAGCCCAAGAAAATGGTGCAAGTGTACTCAACGATGATGCACGAACGAGCACCTAAATGCACTAACGGACATTCAAAAATAAGGACAAACGAGGAAACCCACAAAAAATAGGAGAGAGAAAATAATAAAAAATAAAATAAAAGAGGAGTTTAGGGACCGGGCCCACCGGCCGGCCGGTCATGCTACCGTGGCTGGTCTCCCACGCGTCTTCCTTTATTTTTCCTTATTTTATTATTTTCATGATCTCATGAAGACTCCTTCATTCGAGCAACTTTCCTTGTTTGAACAAAACTCACGGTTTCTCCATATTTTCCTTCAAAGATGATAAATAATAAAAATAGCTGATGGTGTCACGGGATCGGGCTACCTAGCCGGCCGGACATACCCTAGCCATGGCCGGTCCCACACCTTGCAATCCCTTGTTTTCATAATTATTATTTCCCTCGTCTCATGAAACTCCTCCGTTTGAGCAAAAACCTTGGTTTCTTCATATTTTCTCAAATATTGCTCAAACGATGAAAAAGCCAAAAAGTCAAATGGTCACATGACCGACTAGGCTACTCACAAAAAATATTAAAATATTATTATTTTAATATTCTCAAAGTATTGATCAAATGGGAAAAGTTTTACTTGCTCATTCGAGCAAAATCAAGAATTTCAGTCAAAGATCGAACTCTTCTGAAAATCCAAAATATTGCTCAAACGCACACCAGAAAATATCAAAACTCTCAGGACTGAGACACGGACATTATGGTGACACAGGCATGCTTCCTTGACCGACCAAGGCCGGCCTTAAGGCTTGCAAGGATCCGGTCCCACACATCTTTATAATTTTGACCTAATTTGCTAAATTGCTCATATTGGGTCCCAACTCTTTCCAACCAACTTGGAATTTGCTCAAACGACCATCATCTGGTCCCACGATCACCAAGGGACGGTCTCATGCCCTCTTGGTTGGTCCCTCACTTCTCCATAATTAGGTTTTGTTACCTAATGCTCAGACGAGCACTATTTTAATAAATGATTAAACCAGCGTTTGATCATCCTTTCACCAACCGGTCAACAAAGGACCTTGGTGCATGATCACTCGAGCACTTGAGTACTACATGGTCGACCATCATCCCATGTAGCCGGTCTCTCCTTTACATTTTCAGTGAATCATCAATTGACGAGCAATTGATCAAAAATTAGGGTTTCGAACAAACGCTCTGTAAATCATAGTTCTGAGCGTGTTCAAACACTAATGATTTTATATTGATCCAACAATCAACATCTGGGTTAAAAACATAATATTCGGTCAGGCTACCAATATTTTAATTAATATTTTATTAGGTCACGTCACCAATAATTCATAATTCATCGAACGAGCAATACTTGCTCAAATGTTCGAATATTGATTCAACCATCAATATTCAGTAATTCATCATACGAGCAATATTTGCTATAATATTTGCCCATACTATCAATATTTCAACTATCAACATCATTCATTCGAGAACTATACGTCTCAACAGACATGTTTAATCCATGAATCACTGAGCATTTGTCAATCATGCTCAATTCAACGAAACTTAGACTCACTGTCTTATCAAGTCAACGGATGACTAATCAAATACACGTCTGCTTTGCAGACTTCACATTCGTGAGACATCAATCACGTCACATGGGGGATATCAATTAGGGTTTTGGTCTGGCGGCCTATAGCAAGTGTGTTCATCCACGATAAGAAATGTGAATAAGTCGTGCAAGCAGTTGAGGGAGTTAGCAAAGTAGTGGGTGGACAATCAACCAAGTCTCCGCACGACCTGGAACTGGTTAACACATGATTTCCCATTTCCCACTCTTTTACTCAAGCAACCGTCACACTTACTGGAGATCAATGTGTCTAATATTCTAGCAATATAAAATAAGTCCAAAATCGACGACTGAAAACAACGATTCTCTCGAACGAAACTTATTTGCAGAACTCTACAGTTCATGTACTTGCATAAACCTTCAATACATCCATAATCCTTGATCATCACTGATCCCACAATTCTCAGCTTCCCTCCTACAGATCAACCCATCTCCCTCTTTGTGACCGAATTGACTCTGGAACGGCCATTGACTTGGTTTAGGCCGGAGTCCTACAGATTGATCTCTCGAACTCAAAGCACTCCCGTGCAGTGCATCTGTGTGAGGTTAAGCAGTTTGCTCGGTTGAGGAGTCTCGTCCGTACGATCATCTCTTCACGTCCTAAAAAACCAGCAAACCGTTTTTCCCCATCAACAGATTGGCGACCATAGTGGGAGATTAATCTCTCGGTTGTAATCTCAAGCTTTCACAAAATGGTTGATCTTAGGTCATGCTCAGTTACAAATCCTAACCCAAACAATGCTAGCACTAATAACAATGGTGGTACTCCAGAAACCACTCCTGCTTCCAACATCGGAGCTGGTGATACCACTCCTCCTCAAACCAATATCGGAAGTAATCCTCTCTTCTGCCGGTCTCCCGAGGAAATCAGAGAACATCCGCCTACTGATAGACGCATTTATGTGTCTGTTTTCATCTCTATTGTGTATATTGTTAGTGCCCATTTTTGTACTTATTATGGTGTTTTATGTGTTTGTAGGTATTTTTGGGAAATAAACATTTTTGGAAAAATCGGCTCGAAAAATTATGCGGAGCACCCCCCGAGGATATTTGTTATTCGGACTCTCTGTTTGGATAAGGGGCACCTCAGTTGGGCACCTGCTATTCTCACCCCCAGTTTGGTTAGGGGGACACCCTTCTTCCTCACGGTTTAGAAAATTTTGGCGGGAATTCTGGATTCAAATTTCCAGTTCCTGCGTACTTTGTGTTCGATATTTTGAGGAAGATTTAGTCGGATTTTCATCTTGCTTCGGATATGTACCAGCCTGTTAGATCACAACAGGGGTGGTAAGTGCATTTATTTTGATTAAATCACAGAATCTCATCAAACAGGGGAAGATTTTTATCTCGGGCTGGAATTGGAATGTTTGTGGATCAAAGAGGGAGGATATCTTCTCTGCTAGAGTTTTTGCTTTATCTTGGAAGGAATAACAGCTCAGAGACGCATGCAGAGAGTATGACAAAAGCAATTTAGCGCATGCAGAGAAAGAAAATAAGAAATTATTCCCGAGAATAATATTCCTTTACTGTGAAGATTTTGAGGAGTAATTGGCGAGATTTGGAGGTGCTTCTGGGTTATAAATAGCTTCTGGGATGTAGAGGAAAGGGAGGGGAGAGTTGGGAGCAGTTAGGAAGAACCAGAGAGTCGAGAAATCAAGTGGCAGAAAAACTCCATTTTCTGCTGCTGTGAAGAACACGAAGAACATAAGACGCACGCAGAACCGTCATTTTTCAACAGTGACAACGACAACTGTTTGTGGGTCGTATTGCGACAGTGTTAACAACACTTCATTTTTATCGTTCTCTGTAACAACTCGGTTTGTAACAAATAAAAGTGTTACAAACCCGGTTTTTATCAATTTTTCTCCTATTTCATCATTTGTGAACCATTTTTTAGCATTAATAAAGATGAATTTTGAGCATGTTTCCATGATGATGATGAGCTAATTCTCGCGTAATCAAGGCACGGAGGAAGCTATTGTTGCATGAATGATTGGTAATTATTTTACTTTTCTCTAATTTTAAATTTATAATTCACTCAAATCACTGCTTTGCAGAATTTTAATTGTTTGCATAATTTTTCCTAATTAGTTGTGATTCAATTAGATAGGTTATACTTTGGTTAGATAATCTATGCTTAAGGGATACAATTAATGTTTGAGAATATGCTTGATAATTTGTGAATTAAGAAAAAGAGATTTTAAAAATAATTAGAGTCTTGGAATTTTTATCATCATTCATTCACGTGTAATAGTGGAATCTAGTGTCTTGGTTATTTTCAATCTTTAAAATAAATAAATTTGGATTTTAAATTTCTCTATTTTTAGTTTAAATAAGTCTAAAATCATATGCTTTCACAAGTCTCAACGAACCTATTACTACAACAAAGTTGAAATCACATCAATTTTTGGCGCCGCCGACGCGGACTTGTTTTTAAGTTAGAGTTTTTAGATTTATTATTTATTTATTTTTTATTTTTTTTAGATTTTTATTTTTTTCTCTTTGTTCTATTTTACGTTTCCTTGGGTATATTTCTTTGTGCTACAGGTTTGGAGTTTGGACCGAAAAAAATTTAAGCCAAAGACTTTGGTGACTAAGAGATTAGGAGCCAAAGATAAAAGCTAAAAGAAAAGGGAAAGAAAGACAAAGATTTTATTTTATTAGGTTTTTAGATTTTATTTTTATTTTAGTTTTTATTTCTTAGATTTTCTGTAGATTTTATTTTTAGAAACTGTATATAGGGATTTATTTTTGTATTTTATTTTTATTTTTGGGACATTTGAACACTTGGACATTATTATTTTATTTTTAAACCCTACGGAAGGGTAGTTTTAAATATAAATTGTTTGCAGGGAAGGACGACGATTACGATATCGTCTCGGCCCCTCGGGTTCGTACATGACATAGGAGTCGTGGCCCGAGTCGACTTCAGCGGTTCTTCGCCCGTCTGGTACGGGAGGTAAGTTTTTCGAAACACCCGCGAATCCCCTGTCAGCGGGTTTACTGTCTGCCTTAAGGTGAATATATGTTGAGGACTGAATACGGACTTTAATTTCTTAGTAAAGGGCAAGGACTGGCCATATAAGATAAGGGTTCGAATTTCATCACCGTTCTCTTCTTGCCCGCCTTAGGAAAACATAACCTACGCGAACCCAAACCTAAAATATTGACTAGAACGAGACCTATAGGGTAACGAGCTTAATAGGAAAGTCGTTCGAAAAATATTGGTTACTCTTTTAAGCATACTTTGAAGTTCAGGAAGATTATTGTGAGTCGATTAGAGCCGCCTTGTAACCCAGGGAAGCGTTGCCAAAGAGGTGGGGGTATCAAAGCTCCTCTGAGCTTCCCCTACTTCTCTTCGACTCACTTTATTCGGATCGATCCAGAGAGGTTTGCTTAAATTGTAACGAATTCCTTTTCGAAAGATTAGAAGCTGGTCTAGAAACAATCTAAGTGGATCCATCATGCTTGTTGTTTGCTAGAAATTTTTAGGTTTACTTTGGTGGAGTCAGCCTGCTGTGTGTTTGCTTAGGACCTCCCTTCTTTAGGATTTTTATTTTTCTTAGTGTATGCCAAAATCGCTCAAGTCCATTAGTGAGCGTGCTTGGAAAAGAGATACTTTTGGCCGTTTGATTAGTGACGAGCCTAGAGGTTTTTCTTTTGAAGACGGGGAGCTCGAAGACTCTTCTTTGGAGAGCCCTTTTTTTGGAAACTTCAATTTTGAGAATTTAAGTCTTAGTGAGGAATTCACCCCTAGGATTTTTACTATGCCAACAATGACAACTTTGAAGGAGTACATGTACCCAACTAGGATCAACCGACCATCGTGCATTAAGTTGCCAGCCTCTACGGCTAGTTATGAGTTGAAACCTGGTATTCTTCAGATGATCCCTATATTCTTAGGAAAAGATGATGAAAACCCTTACTTTCACATTAGGGACTTTGAAGAAATTTGTGGAACAATTAATATTAAAGACCTTAGTGAAGAAGTCTTAAAACTTAGGATGTTCCCCTTTTCCCTGAGAGATAAAGCCAAGACCTGGCTGAACAACCTACCATCTGAATCCATAAAAACATGGCAGGAACTTATTGATGCCTTATATTTTAATTCTACCCTAAGCATAAAACTGCAGCTGTTAGGCAGAAAATTAGTACTAGTGTTCAACAAGAGGGAGAATCTCTTTATAGGTTTTTAGAGAGATTCAATGATCTCTTATCCAAATGTCCTCACCATGGGTTCGACAAAATGAAACTAGTAGGGATTCTTTATGATGGTTTAGACTATTCGACCAAAGCCACGGTCGAGTCTTTGTGCGCTGGTGAGTTCACTAGTAAAAATGCTAATGATACATTTTTCTTCTTAGAAGATGTCGCCGAAAAATCCCAACAGTGGGAGTATTGTGTTGAAGCCCCTAAAAGACTCTTGATCAATAGAAGTAGCACCAATGTGGTTGATACAGGCTTTGGGTCTGATGCTAAGTTTACTGCTTTGTCTAAAAGGTTAGAAGCTTTGGAATTTAATCAATCTAAACATAGGTCTTTTGTTGAACCTGATAATAGGATTAGAGCCTCTCACGTCTCTAGTTGTGGAATAGAACCCAGTAACTCGTTTTGGGAAGGTCGGGATAGTGAAGAGCAAGCCCATGCTGTCTATAACAATGCTAGATTTGAAAACCGACAGAAGTTTGACCCCTACTCAGAGACCTACAACCCTGGTTGGAAAAACCATCCTAATTTCTCTTGGTCTAAAGGACAGAGTCAAGGACAGTCTAGTAATTCTCAGCCTTCCCCAGGTTTTGGTTATAATAAGAACCCTTTGGGTCAAGCCCAGTTCCAGAACCCTTCTGAGAATAAAATAACTAGCTTAGAGGAATCTCTTAGTTTATTAAAAAGGAGCCATGACATGTTCGTAAATACCCAAGAAGTATTACTAAAGAACCATGCTAGTTTTCAAGAGGAAACCAAACAGAATTTTCAACATAATGCCAAGTCTCTTGCTAAGTTAGAACTTCAAGTTAGTCAAATGGCTAAGATTCTAAGTGAGAGAGATAATGGGAGTTTTCCTAGTCAGACTCAACCTAATCCTAGAGGAGTTCATGAAATAGGAGGAAGATCATCTGATCATGTGAATGCAATCAAAACCCTTAGGAGTGGTAGAGAAATTGACAATAAGGTTGCCATGCCTAATAGTGAACATGCTGTAGTTCACCCTTCTGAATCAGAAGCTGAAGAGATTGATGGAACCTCTAAGGAGACTAATAAGGCCCCTGATAAGCCAAACTTTGTTCCCAGAGCCCCATTCCCGCAATTGCTGGTACCAACTAAGAAGGAGTCCACTTTTAATGACATTTTGGAGGTTTTTAAGCAGGTAACTATCAACCTTCCATTATTATATGCAATTAGGCATATTCCTCCTTATGCCAAGTTCCTTAAGGACTTGTGTACGCGAAAGCGTAAGCTCGGTGTCCATAAGAAAGCCTTCCTAGCTAGTCATGTGAGTTCTATTATTCAGAATACTACTACTCCTAAGTATAAAGACCCAGGTTCCCCTACCATTGCCTGTACAATAGGGAAATACCGTGTTGAGAAAGCGCTGCTTGACTTAGGAGCCAGTGTGAACTTACTTCCATACCATGTGTACCTTAAGCTAGGACTTGGTGAGATGAAACCTACCCAGATAACACTTCAGTTAGCTGATAGGTCCGTAAAAATTCCTCGTGGTGTGATCGAGGATGTTCTTATTGAGGTCGACAAGTTCATTTATCCAGTGGATTTTGTTATCCTAGATACCCAACCTGTCCCTGACCCAGAGAACCAGATACCGGTAATTCTAGGTCGCCCGTTTTTAGCTACATCTAATGCGATCATCAACTGTCGAAACAGTATTATGAATCTGTCTTTTGGTAACATGACCATTGAGCTGAACATTTTTCATATTAGTAAGCTACCCTCTGAACTAGATGACTTGAGCATAGAAGAGGTCAACATGATAGGAACATTAGTCGATGAGTCATTACCAAACACTTTGTTAGAAGATCCACTAGAGAAATGCTTAGCCCATTTTGGGATTGATTTTGATGATGATAATGTGATTAATGAGGTGAATGCTTTGTTAGATTCAACCCCTTTATTTGACACTAGCAATGTTTGGAAATCTAAGTTCGAACCATTACCAGTTTCTGAGTCTACTCTAGTTCCTTCGTTAGGAAAGCCTACTAAGTTGGACCTTAAACCATTACCAGATACCTTGAAGTATGTGTTTTTAGGCCCAGCTGAAACTTTACCTGTGATTGTAGCATCCAACTTGGATAGTGATCAGGAAAGTAGGTTAGTTACCGTTCTTCAAAACAACAAGGAAGCTTTAGGATGGACCATAGCAGATATTAAGGGTATAAGTCCTACCGTTTGTATGCATCAGATTTATTTAGAGGAAGATACCAAACCTTCTAGGGAGATGCAACGTCGACTAAACCCTAATATGAAAGAGGTAGTTCGAACCGAGGTTCTTAAGTTGTTAGATGCAGGCATTATCTACCCTATTTCAGACAGCAAGTGGGTCAGCCCTGTTCAGGTTGTCCCCAAGAAATCCGGTATTACTGTAGTCCAGAATGAAAACAATGAGTTAATCCCAACTCGAGCGACCACGGGTTGGCGTGTTTGTATTGACTATAGGAAATTGAACAAGGTCACTAGGAAGGACCACTTCCCTCTTCCTTTCATCGACCAAATGCTAGAGAGATTAGCTGGAAATAGTCATTACTGCTTCTTAGATGGCTATTCCGGATATAATCAGATCGTTATTGCCCCTGAAGACCAAGAAAAAACTACTTTTACCTGTCCCTTTGGTACCTTCGCGTATAGACGCATGCCTTTCGGGCTTTGTAATGCCCCTGCAACTTTTCAGCGTTGTATGATGAGCATATTTTTTGACATGGTAGAACGGTTCTTAGAGGTCTTTATGGATGATTTTTCAGTATTTGGTTCGTCTTTTGATGAGTGCTTGCATCATTTGTCATTAGTTTTGACTAGGTGTAAGGAGAAAAATTTAGTGCTTAATTGGGAGAAATGTAATTTCATGGTTCGTTCAGGAATTGTTTTAAGGCATATCGTATCTTCTAAGGGTATAGAGGTAGATAAAGCTAAAGTTGACCTTATTAAGACTTTACAGGTCCCAAAAACAGTAAGAGATATTAGGTCATTCTTAGGGCATGCAGGTTTCTATCGTCGATTCATTAAGGATTTTAGCTTAATTTCTAGACCTCTTTGCAATTTGCTTGCAAAAGATGTTAAGTTTGTCTTTGATGATGCTTGTTTAGAGGCTTTTGAGAAGCTTAAGACTTTACTCACTACCGCCCCCATAGTCCAGGCACCCAACTGGAACCTACCTTTTGAGATCATGTGTGATGCTTCAGATTTTGCTATTGGTGTTGTGCTAGGTCAGCGAGAAAATAAATTACTCCATGTGATTTACTATGCTAGCAAAACTCTGAATGATGCCCAGTTGAACTATACTACTACGGAGAAGGAACTGTTAGCCATTGTGTTTGCCTTAGACAAGTTTAGATCCTATCTCTTAGGTTCTAAGGTTATAATCTTCACCGATCATGCTGCTTTGAAGTATCTTCTTTCCAAGAAGGATACAAAACCTAGTTTGATTAGATGGATCTTATTGTTGCAGGAATTTTCCTTAGACATTAGAGACAAAAAAGGTGCAGAAAATGTAGTAGCAGACCACTTGTCTAGGCTTGTTGTGGATACCCTTGATGATTCCCCTCCTGTTAGAGATAGTTTTCCTGACGAACAACTGTTCTTTGTTGCCCAATTACCTTGATATGCGAATATAGTGAACTATCTTGTTACTGGTCGAATGCCCCAATATTGGGGTAAACAAGATCGTTCTAGATTTTTAGCTGAGGTTAAGCACTTCTTTTGGGATGATCCTTATTTGTTTAAGTATTGTCCAGACCAAATTATTAGGAGATGTATACGTGAGATTGATCAGTCAAGTATTATTTCCTTTTGTCATGACCATGCTTGTGGGGGTCACTTTAGTGCTAAGAAGACTGCTGCTAAGATATTGCAGTGTGGATTCTATTGGCCTTCGTTGTTTAAAGATTCCCACAGTTACTGTGTTACTTGTGAACGTTGCCAGAAATTAGGAACCATTTCCCGTAGGAACATGATGCCCTTGAACCCTATCTTAGTTGTTGAGGTCTTTGATGTGTGGGGTATTGACTTTATGGGTCCGTTTCCTAATTCTTTTGGTAACTTATACATCCTTGTCGCTGTAGACTATGTCTCTAAGTGGATTGAGGCTGTTGCGTGTAAAACCAATGACCATAAGGTCGTAGTCCAGTTTTTGAAAGAGAATATACTTACACGTTTTGGTACGCCGCGAGCTATAATTAGTGACGGAGGTTCACACTTTTGTAATAGACCATTTGCTCTTTTAATGAAACAGTATGGTATTACCCACAAAGTAGCTACCCCATATCACCCACAGACTAGTGGTCAGGTAGAGGTCTCCAATAGGGAAATTAAGCGTATTTTATAGAAAACAGTTAATCCCAATAGGAAAGACTGGTCATTGAGGCTTACTGATGCCTTATGGGCTTACCGTACTGCGTTTAAGACACCCATTGGAATGTCATCTTATCGTTTAGTATTTGGAAAGGCATGTCACCTGCCTGTTGAGTTAGAGCATAAAGCCTATTGGGCTATTAAGCAGCTAAACTTTTCACTTGACAAGGCAGGAGCTCACAGAAAGCTCCAGCTCGATGAGTTGGACGAGATTCGTAGAGATGCATACGATAGTGCTAAGAAGTATAAGAACAAAATGAAACTTGTGCATGATAAGAATATTTTACGAAAGTCATTTTCTCCAGGTCAAAAAGTTCTTCTGTATGACACTCGTTTGCATCTATTTCCCGGGAAGTTACTCTCTCGGTGGACCGGTCCTTTTGTGGTCCGTACTGTTTTTCCTCATGGAGCTGTTGAGATCGAGACACCGGATGGTTCTTCGAAGGTTAACGGTCAGAGATTGAAACCCTTTTTAGAGCCCTTTCCTATAGGTGATGTTGAGGAGGTCCCTCTGGAGGACCCTGCTTACCCTTGATTGACCATCGGGGTCATTGTATGTTATATATTAGTTTTTTATTTCTCTCTTCACCCAGGTACTATCTTTCCAACTTCTCTTTGTGTTATTTTTGGTACTGCTCTTTCATTAGAAACATTGAGGACAATGTTAGATTTAAGTTTGGGGGTATGGGAAAAAAATTGTAGTTGCAATAAACTCCAGAGCCTAGAAATTTATGCCTATTAAGGATGGCACTAACCAACCTAAGTGGATGGAAGCATTTTGGTTTTAGGAGTTGAGGAACCAATCTGAGTAGATGGAAACATCTATAAGAGTCTATTCGTAAAAGCACAGAGCTCAGGTGTTAGAAATAACATGATAGTTTCGCCATATCTCGTTGAGTCCTTTTCACTTCTGTTTTTATTTTCTTTTTAAAATATGTTTCTCTAAGTGATTAGGTGGGGCTCACGATTCAAGTTGTTACCACTACTAGGGTGTAATAGAGTGATTGAGATACTAAAAAAAAAAAAAAAAAAAAAAAAAGACCAGACCAATAGACCAATCGGAATAAATTTTAACACTTGGATAGCAATATGTGTGTGTTCTCCCTGTCTCCGTCGCCTAAACAAGCGTGGAATGCAGGATCCACGTGAATTACCATGTAATCTGCTGACAAGAAAGCATGCGCTTGGATCCACAAGATCTAATCATGTTGTTAGTTCTAAATAAATAAATATAAATGTGTGTTCAATAAATCGACCGCTGGTTCCCTTGTATATGCCAGACGAGTTGATCTAGAATTAGGGTTATTGACCACTGGTCCCCTTGTATATGTCAGTTGTGTTGATATTAGTCAGACCGGTATCTCAGTCCATTAGGATAGGTTCATCTTGGCGGAGGCCTTCAGACAGATATGAGAAAACACCGTTCACCTAGTCAACATCAAAACCATCTACATTTTTCTATATCCATCTCTTAATCTATCCATGTGATTTGTTGACTCCGGATATTGATGTCCATAGTGAAACTATCTGAGTAGAGCTCTGTCACTTATATACGAATTTTAGTATGCTTGAGTTCAAACTCGTGTACAGCAATTGGAATTTCGCATCAGGGTACTTCCTCCCGTAATCAATAAGTATGCCAACCAAGGAGGTTCTTTAGTGCCATTTCAAGGTTCTGTGTAGATAGCTAGGGTCTGGAGTAAAGGTTTTGTGGGTACACCTCTGGAAAACCCTCCCGAGACTATAACTCGGCCACTAGGGCCACCTAGGGGTTCAAAGGCTTGTTGCACATGCTAAGTGCAATCGACGATGCCTGCGACAGTGAGTTAGGATTTTATTTTGAAGATTAAATTTGCTCGGGACTAGCAAATAATAAGTTTGGGGGAATTTGATAGACGCATTTATGTGTCTATTTTCATCTCTATTGTATATATTATTATTACCCATTTTTGTACTTATTACGGTGTTTTATGTCTTTGTAGGTATTTGTAGAGAAATAAGCTCTTGCGGCGAAATTGGCTCGTAAAGTGGTGTTTTACACCCAAGGATAGAGTACTAAAGGCACCCCAGAAATACACCGGAGGAACCCTGAAAAAGTGTTGAAAACACCCCAGAAAAAGTGTTAAAGGCACCCACCAAAATTACTAAAGGCACCCTAAAAATGGATAAGGGCGCCCCCAAGGCAGCCGAGCTGCTAAAAGCACTCGCGTTTTGGATTCAGGGCACTTCACCCTCATCGTTTTAAAAAAAAGAAAATTTTGGCGGGAATTCTGGATTCAAATTTCCAGTTCCTGCGTACTTTGTGTTTGATATTTTGAGGAAGATTTAGTCGGATTTTCATCTTGCTTCGGATATGTACCAGCCTGTTAGATCACAACAAGGGTGGTAAGTGCATTCATTTTGATTAAATCACAAAATCTCATCAAACAGGGGAAGATTTTTATCTCGGGCTGGAAATGGAATGTTTGTGGATCAAAGAGGGAGGATATCTTCTCTGCTAGAGTTTTTCCTTTATCTTGGAAAGAATAACAGCTCAGAGACGCATGACAAAAGCAATTTAGCGCATGCAGAGAAAGAAAATAAGAAATTATTCCCGAGAATTATATTCCTTTACTGTGAAGATTTCGAGGAGTAATTGGCGAGATTTGGAGGTGCTTCTGGGTTATAAATAGCTTCTGGAATGTAGAGGAAAGGGATAGAGAGAATTGGGAGCAGTTGGGAGCAGCACAGAATTGGAAAATCGAAGTTGCAGGAAAAACAATTTTTCTGCTGGTGAAGAAGGTACGAAGAACATAAGACCCTTAAAGACCGTCGTTCTTCAACAGTGCCAGTGACGGTATTCCTTTATCGTTTTCTGTAACAATTGATTTTGTAACAAATATAAGTGTTACAAAACCCGGTTTTATTCATTTTTTCTCCCATTTCATCATTTGTGAACCATTTTTGAGCATTAATAAAGATGAATTTTGAGCATGTTTCCATGATAATGATGAGCTAATTCTCGCGTAATCAAGGCACGGAGGAAGCTATTTATGCATGAATAATTGGTAACTATTCTATTTTTCTCTAATTTGTATTTTATAATTCACTCAATCACTACTTTGTAGAATTTTAATTGTTTGCATAATTTTTCCTAATTAGTTGTGATTCAATTAGATAGGTTATACTTTGGTTAGATAATCTATGCTTAAGGGATACAATTAATGTTTGAAAATATGCATGATAATTTGTGAATTAAGAAAAAGAGATTTTAAAAATAATTAGAGTTTTGGAATTTTTACCATCATTCATTCATGTGTAATAGTGGAATCTAGTGTCTTGGTTATTTTCAATCTTTAAAAAAAAAATTGGATTTAAATTTTCTCTACTTTTAGTTTAAATAAGTCGAAAATCAATTGCTTTCACAAATCTTACGAACCTATTACTACAACAAAGTTGAAATCACATCATGTACCACGTCGCTTATGAGTCCAAATTCTGATGACTTGATATGGGTATCAACACTTCTTATGCTCTTTGTAGAGTTCTCCCTGACTATCTAAGAGGGATATGCAATAATAAGCTAAGAGGGATATGCAATGGATATTCTATCTAATCATAATGTTGATATTTAAACTTAGGTTCTGGGTAAAATTATCAAGACCTGATAATCATATTGATTCCGGGTACATCATTCACCATTAGCTGAGAAAATAGATCGTAGGTGAAGTACTTATAGTAGACAAGCCAATGCGGCTAATGATCCATGTACCTTGTGTATCGTTCATGTCCACCTAACTTGATTTGTGTTTAAGATTCTTAAATGTTCAGGTTTAAAGAAACAAATAATGCCAATGAACTTGCAGTATTCAATCATTATTGGTTTAATATATTGCAAAGTCTTATGAGATATATGTGTCCTTTACTTTATGTGAAATGAACTGATATCTCATATATGCTCATAAGTTAAATATATTATGTTTTTTTATAAACTAAAAATAGAACAAACACTTTGAGAATTCTCTCGCAGTATTGATCTACTTGTGATCACGCTTCTATGTTATTACTGCATTTTTCACTCTGTAAGATTTTCTTATGTTGAGTCATACCGATTAAAATTATCTCTTTGTTCGTAACTGGCGTTGAGATCAATTTAAGTCGATGCTCAGGATACAAATCCATGTGATTTGTTAGTGTCCGAAAAAATCCTTCTTTTTCATCAAAGTAAGGTCACTCATGTTGTTCTCTTGGGAATGACATCAAATGGGGGAGAGTTCTTAAAATGAACTTGTGCTTAATTGCTATATCTCTGTGGGGTGTGTGGCTGTGGAATTTACAGGGGATGCTTGTATCTTAAATCTCCTAGATGAGCGCTAATTATTTATTACTATGTGATTTCATCAAATAAAGTTGATATGAGGAGTTACATATTAACTATGTTATTATGTATTATCTCTAACTTCCTTAAATCTTGAAGTATCTTTTGGTTGAATTCATTACGATCCCATGATTTTCGTACCTTTGCACTACATATGGTCTACGGATGATTATGTAAGGGGGAGTGAATCAATAATCTATATTTTTCACCTATTATGCAAAAGATGTAAGTATTGATTAAGGGGGAGAAACATATCACCATAGTATTACTTCAAAGTTGTGATACAATTGAACTTTGGAGAAGATAATAACACTACGTTTTTGTATAACGACGACTGATAATATTTGTTTTCAAAGTTGTTATTGTTACGGATACAGATCTTCAACAACAATGATGCTGAGTTGAACACGTTCAGAATCATTGCAACTTGAAGTAACGAAGAATTCAAGGAGTTGAAGAAACCAAGGAAATCAAGGCATGATAGGTTCAAGGAGTTTTTGAAGCTTTATTTTTTATCCATATGTATTGATAGTTTTGTCATTAAAATTGACAAAGGGGGAGATTGTTAGAGCATTGCTCGGTCGAACTCACAAGTTGCTATCTCAAGCTTGTTGTAAAATTTAGTTGTCAAAACTATATCTTGATTTCTAGTCTACAACTAGTTAATCTCGGATTAGGATAAAAGTGAAGTTGAGAAACGGATATCACGACAATCATCATTGTATTCTACTGTTTGAAGGTGAAGATCGACCGAAGCTTTTGGAGAACTTCTTCAACAAAAGGTAAGTGAAGACTGAACCACCTATTTCTCAAGTTATATTCATCTCTCTATCTATGAGACGTTGTCACATAACTAATTAGACTATCGAAAGCATATCAAGAATTTTGAGTCAAGTTTATCTTGGTAATTAGTTCTCGAAATATATATGACTAAGCTTAATGAACATTTGTTCATACTTGATGAATTTCGGTTAAGAACAATTTATTGTTCGCAATCTAAATTATGATTTAAGATTATCATTCGAAAATAGCCTGGAACAATGATATGTGTCATTGATGTTATTTGGGAATGTTTCAAATTGATTTAGAGAGAAATATAAAACTACTATTATTTTCGGATACAAGACAGTATGCATACCAATCTTACAAACTGGGAAAACTGTTATAGGTCCAATACCATAGTACATGTACCTAGTACACGTACCGGAGTAGCTATATGTCGACAACAGCTTTTTGGTACGCATACCAATATGCATACCTTAGAAAGTATGTGAACTCGTGAACTCGGAATGGTACGCAAAATAGTATGCGTAATGAAAAAGAACTGTCGTTTTTGAAACCGGTATGGTATCCGTACCCGGTACACATATCGGAAAAATTATGTATGTTCCAGAACTTTAATTTGTCTTAAGGGTACATGTACCATGACAAATATGTTCATGAACAAGGTTTAAGTACACGTACTTGCCCCGTCGATTAATTTCAAATGCACATTAAATATTTATGTTAGATAATTAGCATTTGAACAATCTCTAAAAACATTGTAGACATATTTGATCACATGATGGTGACTCAAGATTAAAGTCTTAAGTCTTATATGAAAATGCTCAATCTTATAGTTCAGTTAGCTAGTTTTGGCTGACCATTCATGAACGTTGTCTTTGTACATGGTTCGGTTACGGTTCATCCTAACCAGAGTGTATATCTTGTTATGTTAATAAGATTCAAAGATTCATCTAACGTTGGACATTGTTTGCTTGGTTCCAAAGCTATCTTAGCTTAAACCTAAAACAACTTATGCTTTGAAAGTCTATATAATAGGAACCTCAAACAACTGGTATCTTTAAATCCCGAAATTACTTTTGTGTGTCCTAGTTGTAAACTAGAGTCGTCCTCTTCCTAAAACCCTTTTTAGGGTTTAACGACTAAAAAGACTTCATAGGGATTCGTGAAGCCAAGTCTAGCTATTGTTTATCTTGATAACTCGAGTATCCTGATCTTGTTTTATTGTTAAGCTTGCTCCATCAATCAAGATAGATAGAAATTATCAAAATTATCTTCGTCTGAGACTTTGTTGATTCCACAAGTTTATTACTTGTGAGGTGAATAATAATCTAGGCTGCTCTTCGGGAAGTATAAGTCCGGATTTTGAGGTTAGCTATACTTTGTCTACTGTTATTGATTTCCAGTCTCACCTTGATCTACGATCAAAAAGGAAATCAGACATATAGGCTTATCTGTGGGAGGCAGAATGATTTAAAGTCTTCAATTGAGTTGAAGCAACTCTTAGGATGTAAAGGACGTCAGCTAAGGGAATCATTTGCGTAGAGTCCTGCTGGGATTCAAGAGGCGTAAGGAGCGTGACTGTAACTGAATTGCTGTGAGGGTTTAGTTCGATCCCAACTACATTCCAGTCCGAAGTTAATTAGTAGTATGCTAGTGTCTGTAGCGGCTTAATATAGTTTGGGTTCAATCTGGACTAGGTCCCACGGTTTTTCTGCATTTGCGGTTTCCTCGTTAACAAAATTTCTGGTGTCTGTATTATTATTTTTTCCACATTATATTGTTTATCTTTATAATTGAAATATCACAAGTCATACGTTAATCAATCAAAGTAGATACATCCATCATTGTTTGTTGGATACGACTTGATTGATTCTTGGATATTGATTTTTGAGATCGTCCAAGAACTCTCACCCGTGAATCAGTTTCACGGATTTGGTTCTGTAAACTTTCTGATTGTGAGAAAAAGAGATATAACTCTAAATATTATTCCTTGATTGAGATTCATTAAGGTTAACTCTCGGAATTTTATTTAAGTTTGTCCATACAGGTTGCCTAAGTAAAAGTTGGTGGTGTATTTTGGTACCCCTGATGTTTTCACAAAAATCAAATTGTCAGTGGCTTTCTTGAGTTCCTCGCTGCAAGCGTCACCCTACACTAATGTGTGTAATGTAGTGAAATAGACAAAAAACAAAAGACGCATAAGTACGAAATGATCCCGTAATTTTGTGGGTATTCGTAGTGGGAATATTTGGAATTAGTTTTATATTTACCAAAATAAAACTCAAGTAAAATAATTTCATTTATTTTTTACCCATGAATTGTATCTAACAGAATATTTTGAATATTGCTTATCTGGAATTAAATGTGTTGAATATTAGACTTCAATGGACATGCCTATATTTTCCGTTGAAAGTCGAAAACAGAAAGTCTGTCATGGCTATTTCATATTTTGTTCCTTAATCTTTTCTCTGTAATTTTCATACTAACTTTTTGAGATAGCCGCATGAGTAAGTGTACGCATGGATTTATATCAGGAAAATATAACAACAAATAAAACATCGACGTATTTACTGACTCTTCCATACCTTGTAGGTGAGTTACATATAGAATTAGTTTATATGTGCCCAAAAATTATGCCCGCGGTGAATAATATTTTTATCAAGTGTTATTAACATGGAGATACGATTAAGATATCTTTTCTCATGAAAGTTCTGGGAGTAGTAAACAACCTAATCGATCGCAGTGACTCCAGCCATGCAGGAACCATAATACTTGTTTTTTTAAATAAGAATACCTTGCACGACTTAACTACTAATGAACCCTGTGAGATTGGACCACATCAGATATTGTTGATCGCTCAATATCCCTCTAATGCAAAATATAGAGACACATACTCCCCCTTAACGCTCATAACTCTGATTCAACTAATGGGCCTATTATTGAGATTCCACTCCGTGCTCACACCCCCTTGGGATGAATCCTGTTTTAGGAAATACGTAAAACTTTCAGGGCATACTGAATAAAGACAAAAAAGGGTTGTAAATAGCAAAATCAGAAGCCCCTTAACCAAATATTTTTGGTAATGGCAAATCTGCCCTTTTAGGATTAGTGTTAATACTAATGATTAGTTAAAATAATTATGATTAGTGATTCGTTTTAAGATTATTTAGTTATAAATTTGTGTAGATGAAAATTTTTGAGTGAGAAAAAAAAAATTAGGTTTTTTTGGAGAAGGAGAAGAGGAAAGTGAGAAAAAAGCTTGTATTTGATTCAATGGATGAGGAGGGTAATTCTTCATCTAAAAAACCTAGGAAAATACATATCAATTACAACAATGATCCGTAAATGACTGATTTCTTAGATTATGAGAATGATTTTACACAAACTCAAACTCAAGGTGATGATTTTTATGAGCCAAATCCGGATGATGAATACATATATGAGGAACCCAATGCTTCTACTACACAGGTACACTTCTATCTTATGTTTAATATCACTTTTGTAGCTTAAAATCATAAAAAGTTTGTGTTTTTTCACTAAGGTTCGGCGAGTCTAGAATATGTTCGGCTTAAGATATCAGCCGAACCCACCTGGATATTGACAACTAATGAACAGTTCGGCAAGCTGAAAGTGTTATTATTATGAGCCGAACCCACTTTTTAGACCCTAGTTCGGCTTGTTTAAAAATTTCATAATGAGCCGAACCTAATCCTGTATGATTTGGAAGAAAAATTATGGTTCGGCTATATTGAGAAAATCGAAAGCGCCGAACCTTTTGGTAGTACATGGTTCGGCTATTTACATAAGTATTATATAAGCCGAACCTAATCATTTATATTCCTGAGAATTGTTGGGTTAAGAATTTTGTATTGGTTCGGCACATAATGTGAATATCGTAATAGCCGAACCTCGTAAATGTGCTAGGTTCGGCACGTATTTAGATTATCGTAATAGCCGAACCTCACCATTAATTTTTCATTGTAGTATCTTACCCTTCCTCCATCTTCAGGAGTCTCATATATTTTCTTTGCCCAAGATTCGGCGTAACCGATCAACACCCTTCCTCAATCTTACGGAAGTCCATGGGGTAAACCATCACTTCGAGCTGGGATTACGTTTTTCTCATCAGGAATGTGCAAACCTTTAACCCGGCGTTCAACAACATGCTTCTCTTTCGGTTGATGTTGAGGTTCTTCATTAACATGACTACCATCAACTTCTTGTTCTTCTCTTTGTATCTCTGGAAATGGTTCACGAATTTCTAATGCTGCGGCTTTGTCAACTCCTCTCCCTCCAGCTCTCAAATTTTTTTTACCTCCTCCTCGAGGATCGGGTGTTTTAGAATTAGAAGGTGTAACCTCCATCCTCCTCCTCTTTTTAACTTCGTTATTCCTAAAACAAGTTTAAAATTTTATTAACATATTGAAAGTTGGTGAATTAACTACCCCGTAACACCTATTATGAGACGAACCCAATAAATAGAAGAACACCTTGCAACACAGTGTTATGTTCGGCTTATAAAAGAAAAAAGCATAACAAGCCGAACACATTAAGTCAGGGTTCGGCTTGCCCGACAAACCCATTATGCGCCGAACCTACACCTAATCTACACTGCAAACTAGGGCAACAGGGTTCGGCTTAAATTCAACATTATATAACACGCCGAACTCTTCCCTGAACTCCTAACAGTGACTAGGTTAGGCGTATATTTGGTATACTAATTCATGCCGAACTGTTCATATGCATTTACAGATTGAAATTTTGAAGAACAGTTCGGCTCAAAACGCACCTAAAATATGCGTCGAACCTAGATCTGTAACCGTCTAAAACCCTAAGTTTTTAGGAATTTACCTTATTGAATCGATTAAAAACATCAAATAAGAGATTGGGTTTGTAGAACTTAATTTCTTATCCTCATTTCAGGAGTTGGTGCTTCGATTGGTTGATTTTGTGGTTCAATTTCAGGTTCAATTGGTTCTTCTTCTTCAATTGAGGGATTTGAAGGCGATTTTGAACGCCTACCAGTTGCCTTTTCCTTTGTACGACCCATTATATAGTTGAGTTTAATCGACGATCAAATTTTCGTGAATCGGCGATTAGTTACGGCGATGAAGAAGTATTAAGGGAGGGGAAGGGTTCGGCTAGAGAAGATGAAGAAGTATAGAAACTGATTTTGATTTTCTTAAAACTGATTTTAGGTTTTTATATTAAGGGTAAGGGCAGATTAGTAATTAAAACGGTTAAAGGGTATATAGGTAATTGAATTACCCAAGGAATATCCCTTATAAGGTCACCTTAGTTGGGATTATTGGTTTGTATACCCTGAAAGTTTTACGTATGCTCTAAAACAGGATTCCTTGGGATACTAAAGTTCATTTTGCAAAACTATAAGTCCAAAAAATATAAGTTGGAAATCACAAATCGCATGCAAGGGCACTTGAGTGAGGAAAAAATCCCAGCAGCAATTATCTTGGAAACTAAATCGAAGATTTGTGCGTGGTCGACATCCCATGAGAATAAAATATATTCACCCTCGACGACCATATAAGGCTATTAACAAAACTCTTAGAGTTCTAGTATTTACCCAAGTCACCGCTCAACGGGAGAACAAACATCCATGCGATCCATAAAAACCATGCTACGATTTTCTGATTTTGTAGATCTTACACCAACTTGTGGGAAATAGGAGGAGGGTTAAAAAAATCAAAGAAAACCACAAAAAACAAAAGCATCGAGATTAACATCATCACATGTCCTATACTATCACTATCAGTATCCATGAGCTCTTATCACCGCAAATATTATTTTCCACTGATTACACTTTCTGGTAAACAAATAACAAAAATAGGTTGTAACAAACAGAAGAAAAAGACAACAAAATCCTAGCAGGACGTGCAAACATTTGAGGCCTGTCTCTTGCTCGAATCCTTTATACAGTGAATCAACATACCCAAAAGTTCTGTAAAAAAATAGTATTTTGTTACATTATCAATACCTTAAAAAAAAAAAATTTAAGAACATTAAGTATCTTTTTTACACATCTAAGAATAGAATATTCTTTCTTTTTTACCATAAGTAAGATATTTTTACCATAAGGGAACCTGTAAAGATTCGATTGTAAACTTTATTAGATTTCGTGATTTTTATATAAATATAAATGCAAATGCTAAAGATTCCTTTAGATTTTAAAAGGTAGTACAATAAGTTGATAATTCATTTCTTTTAGATTTTAAGACTATTAAATATCAATTTACAAAAATTATTATGTTCAACCCAAAATTAATTATTTTCTACCCAAAATTTGCCTTGTTCGTGGACGTCATTGATTAGCATTTTTGTTATTTTTTGACAAAACTAAACCAACGGATCTAATGCAGACCAAAAAATTAACGGTAGTGATTTTAAGAAGAGCATATAAACCCGGTGTAATTATTTAAAATAAATATTAGCCGTCCAAAATCATATCTCGACCATCCAGTGGCTAGCATAACAAACAATGAGGGTCGTTCGCCGGGATTATAACAACCATCTACCAATCTACACCGCACATTGTCACATCTACGCACAATATAGCACCAAATTTCATCCAACAGACACGAATGGTTTTCTTCTTAACCAATGAGAGAGCGTGATTACGGTAACCAGCCAATGGGAAAGAGGGTAAGCTCCACCAGTGTTACTTTTATTCTGGAACGAGGGATGGTATTGAGTTTTTTGGTTGTTGATTTAGATTCATGCCAAAAAGAGCGACTTAAGTTTTTAAGATTTTTTTTATAGCTTTTTCAATACCCAACGGGTATCCGGGATTTAAACGGTCCAATTTTGGGTCGATAAATTTAGAAACCGGAGGATCCGTCCCCGACTTTTGTAAGTAGGGTCCGGGTCCAATAGTACCCGTGAGGACATGGATCCATTTGACAGCCCTATCCCAAAAACAAAGGAATAAAATGAAATTTCTTTTTATTGACAGTGGAAACATTGTTTGTTGTCGATGACAACGTAAACTCACTCGGCTACAGCCTCCATCCCATATCAAAGAAAACACTGACAAGAAAACCTAACGATGGTTATGGAGGGAATGAAAAAGCTGGTTAGTTGAGTAGTCGCTATCCTAACAGTACAATAAAAATGAAAATATCATAGTGCCGCAAGCCTACGTGTCAGCCTATGCACACCGTAAATGACTCCTTTCAATGAAGTGTATTGAAAATGTCATATCAGTTTCTTATTAACAAACAAAAAAGTTATCTTCTCTTTTTCCATTCTTCAATCAATTCAAACTTCAATATTTCGTCTGTTACTTTTCTCTCTCACTTTATACCGAATTTTATAGAAAGAAAGAAAAACCAAAACATATTTCATGCTTTTCTCCAAAAGGATTATCAGAAGAAGGATGAATGGAAAAAAAACAAGAAGAAACAGAGGCACACAATCTAATTCTTTGTCACTGAATCAAAGAAAAAGGTCAATTCTTTCCTATTCTTAACTGAATTTCTTGTAATTGATTTTTGCTGTAATTGTTATAAACCCTAGAACTGAGCTTTGAGAAGACAGTAAAAAAATTTGGTTGTTCCATTATCTTTATCATGTTGGGTGTGAGAAGGTTTAAACCATTGGTGTGGGTTTTGTTTCTGTTTTGTTTGCTAAGTTTGACAAATGGATTTGACCCTATAGACAATTACCTTATAGACTGTGGATCAAATACTGATACTCCGGCTGATAATCGTGTTTTTCGTGCTGATAATTCTGGTTCTCAAATGCTTTCAACCGATGAAAATATCATGGCAAACACCACTGCGAATTCAATTTCGGCTATTGCCGGTGTGCGTCTATATCAAACAGCTAGAATCTTTAAAGGAGTGTCTTCTTACAAGTTTCGGATACAGAATAAGGGTAGACATTGGATTAGACTGTATTTTTATCCTTTTGTATATCAAGAATATGACATGAGTCTAGCAAGCTTTTCTGTTTCTGCTCAAAGAATTGTTATCCTAAGTAATTTCCAGCCTAAGAAAGGTTCTGTAGTTAAGGAATTTTCGTTAAATGTTTACTCGGATGAACTTATTCTTGAATTTGCTCCTTCGGAGAATTCCTTTGCTTTTGTAAATGCATTGGAAGTTGTTTCAATCCCTGCGGAACTCATCCCGGATGAAGCTCAGACTTTCGCTCCTACTGGACAATACCAGGGTTTGTCGCAACAGGTTTTGGAGACTGCTTATAGGGTGAACATGGGTGGACTTTTGGTTTCTCCTTCTAATGATACTCTTGGTCGAACTTGGTTGTCTGATCAGGATTTTTTGGTCAACAAAAACCTGGTCAAATCAGTGTCAAATATTCCTGCTGTAACATATGTGACTGGCGGTCCTACCCGGGAAATTGCTCCTGACTCTGTGTATGGTACTGCCTCAGAAATGAACTCAGGGGGTGACCCCAACAGCAATTTCAATGTTACATGGGAGTTCGATATGGATACTGGTTTCCGGTATCTGGTCCGATTACACTTCTGTGATATAGTTAGTAAAGCTCTTAACCAGCTCTACTTCAATGTATTTGTGAATGCCTCGATTGTTTCCCAAGATCTGGATCTTAGTAATAAGAATAACCGCCTCGGTACTCCATATTTTGTGGACTTCGTTACTAAATCAAGTGAAAGCAACAAACTTAGAATAAGTGTTGGCCGTTCTACGGTGAAAGATGCCGATCCTAATGCCATACTGAACGGGCTGGAGATTATGAAGATGAACAGTTCTTTGACCGGCCTTGGTCCTGCCATTCCTGCAACAGCACCTAAAAAGAAGGTTGGTTTGATAGTGGGACTTGTCCTTGCAGGTGTATTTTCCATAGCAATGTTGGCTTTAGTTCTCCTTTTCTTAATGCGAAGAAGAAAGGTATCTGGACATGACCAGAATTCGAAAATATGGATGCCATTCTCCATGATTGGAGGAAACTCCCATAGCACTGGAAGCAAGTTATCTAACGGAACTCTTGAAAGTACTGCATCGAATCAAGGGTACCGGTTTCCTTTTGCTGTAATGCAAGATGCTACTAATAGCTTTGATGAAGGTTGGGTAATTGGTGTTGGTGGTTTCGGGAAGGTTTACAAGGGAACTCTAAAAGACGGAACAAAAGTGGCAGTAAAGAGGGGAAATTCTAAATCTCAACAGGGCTTGGCAGAGTTTCGCACAGAAATTGAGATGTTATCACAGTTTCGTCATCGGCATTTAGTTGCATTGATCGGATACTGTGATGAAAGAAATGAGATGATCCTAGTCTATGAATATATGGAAAATGGGACTTTGAAAAATCATCTCTATGGTTCAGAACTACCCAGTTTGAGTTGGAAGCAACGACTACATATTTGCATTGGATCAGCTAGAGGACTCCATTATCTTCATACTGGTAATGCAAAGGCTATTATCCACCGTGACGTCAAGTCTGCAAACATTTTACTTGATGAAAATCTCATGTCGAAAGTGGCAGATTTTGGGCTTTCAAAGGCAGGGCCAGAACTTGATCAAACTCATGTTAGTACGGCAGTGAAAGGGAGTTTTGGGTATCTAGATCCGGAATATTTTAGAAGGCAACAGTTGACAGAGAAATCGGATGTGTACTCATTTGGAGTAGTTCTGTTTGAGGTTCTTTGTGCAAGACCTGTAATCGATCCATCACTTCCTAGGGAGCAGGTGAATTTGGCCGAATGGGCAATGAAATGGCAGACAACTGGTCAGTTGGATCAAATAATTGATCCAAATCTTGCAGGGAAAATTAGAGCTGATTCCTTGAGGAAATTTGGAGAGACAGCCGAGAAATGTTTAGCTGAATATGGTGTTGATCGACCCACTATGGGAGATGTGTTGTGGAATCTTGAATACGTACTTCAACTTCAAGATGCAATGGTTTCACATGATCCGGATGAGGATAGTATAAACCGAATTGGTGAACTTTCTCCACTAGTTCACAATGTAAATCTCATGGATAGCAATACGAGTATTACTGATCAACATCAACAGTTTGCGAATTCAATTGACGGTTTGGATGACATCTCTGAAAGTTCGATGAGTCAAGTATTTTCACAGATAGTGAAATCCGAAGGAAGGTAATAGAATGAAAATGTCACATATTGTTTCGTAGTTTTTTCATATCTTTGTTGTTTTTTCTGAATTTCGTTATACTTATTGTGGTTTCCTTCTTTTGAATCAAATTGTTAATAATGCAGTTTCCACTTTTTGTCTTCTTGATGTATATACGAAGTGTTATAGTCGTCAACGTCCGTTTTATGATTCATCTTGAGTAATAGTATTTGTATCGTTTTCTTCAAGTTTGAATTAGTCTGATTACTTTTGAGGAACTTTTTTACTGAACATGTCCATCTATTCATGCTTTATAATGTGGTTGTTCTCTATCTTTTTTATTGTATGGTTTTTTTGTTTTTTTTTTAAAATCTTCTCATAACAACATCATCTTGCTAGTTTATGGGGTTTTAAATTGCTTGCGTCGGAACCCTCATTGGGTTATTCGGAATGCACACCACAATAATTTGTAAATGCGCCGGTGTCATTGCAGTACTGTGGTTAGGGGTGCACATATCCTACCCATACCCGTATTCCTACTCTACCCGCCACTATTTTACACGTATCCTACCCTACCCGCCATTTGACGGGTAGGGTGACGGTTAAACAATTTTTTATCCACCGTCAAATGGGTAGGGTGGGGATAAAACTCGAAATTATCCTACCCTACCCGTTTACCCGCCTAATATATCAAAAAGACCAAATAGTCCTTATTTTCTTTTTATTTCGTGCCCATTTTTTCGTTATTTTAAAACAAATCAGGGGTAAAAATACAAATTTGTTTTCTCTCTTATTATCTCTTTTCTCGGATCGATCGAACACAGAAAATCCTTTCTTCCTAGTTTTCTCCTTCAATCATTTCTCCTCTGCATAGAAATTGAACTCGATCAATCTCATGTTCATCTTTCAGGGTCTCATTTAAAACCCTTTACTCGGTTGGTTCAAGGTAAGATCTAACTGCAATAGATTTTTTTTTTTTTGTGTTAAATTGATTGAAAAATCTTAGGGTTTTACGATTTCATGCATGTTGCAGGATACGATCTTAACTAATCTTAATTGATTAGGACAGTTCCAAAATATGATTTCTAGCTAAAACCCATGTCTTAAATTTATAGATTTTCAATATTTCAATCAATTTCAGTGAGATTTTGATTATGTGAGTAAACAAGTGTTCACAAATCACAATTAACAGGGAGGGCTAAACCAACAAAGAATAGTGAAGAGTAGAGAAGAAACAGAGAAGAGTAGAGAAGATGATCGGTTAGCATCTGAAGAAGCTCCATCAAGAGCTGCTGAAGCTTCCCACAAAAGGTTTATTCTCTATTTTTCTTATCTTCGATTGTTTGTTTTCTTATCTTCTTTTGTTTCTTACCTGAAGGTCCTGAATCTATTGTTGAATTATTTTTCTTCTAGGGTCTCAAATTGAAAATTATCCAGAGCCACCTGCTAACACTACTACGGAAACCCCAACTGATATTGCAGAACAACCCAAGCTCATGAGTGCTGCTCTGGTTAAGGCTGCAAAGCAGGTAAAGTTGAGCAAAAAAACATTGAATCCCATTTGCTGAATGCGAGAACCCTTAGGAATACATATGCATTTGTTACATTGATGGTGTAATTGGATGATTGGTTAGTTTGGTTGTATTGTTTAGGTTATAGTTGATATACTTCTCGAGATAATCTAGTTACACTGACGATAATATTTGCCTAAAAAAACGTCTTGCATGTATGTTTCTGTGGAAATTTGAATTGCCTGAACTGCATTTTTTCTTGCTATGTTTATCATAAGTGTTTTTGATTAGAGGGGAAGTAAAGACAATTTCATTTTTTCCTGGTTAAGCTGGTAGGTGAGTCGTTTTGGGAAGACATGTGCTAGTGAAGCCAAATGATCTGTGTAATTAATGACTTACAAAAGGGTAATCTTTCTCATTGATATATGGTTTGGGAAACATGTAGTAGTCTAAGATTGTTTGCTTTAATGGATGGCTAGAATCAGTCACAGTTTCAAACTCTTTACTTAGATCTGTATACACCTAAAATTGCTTAAGCTAATTGTGTTCAGTGTCTATCGCTGGTTGTCAAATCTTGGCTGTAAAACCTTTAATGGATAAAATGCAAGTGTTATCTGTTTATTCCTAGTTGAATTGAGTGTCTTGTATCACCTAAAATTACTTCAGTGGTGGTTCCTATGTTTTGGTAAAGCTATCGTTATATGAGATTTATAGAAAAACTATGAAAATCTAATGTATTGTTGGAAATGCTGTTTTTGATTGTTTGTTGTGAATTTCAATTTAGTTAGATTCTGAAATGGATAAGGATACTTCTTTTGGTTTACGGCTTATGAATAGTTACTCCACTATTGCATTTAGTTTGTGCAGGCTTAGTATGAGCAAACATGGTTGAGATTACAGAAGAGATGTCAAAGAGACCTCCCTCTCAAGCTGCATCTGAATCCGTGCAACAAAGGACTAGTACTGTTGCATCTCCGCCACCTCCACCTCACCCATCTTCTCAACCTGGGATCAGTGGAAGTAAGAAGCGGAAGAGAACATCTTGGGTATGGAAACATTTTGTGACGAGTTTTGATGCAGATGGTAATGAATGGGCGAAGTGCAACTATTGTTAAGCTGGTAGTGGTAGGTATAAGGTTGGTGGTAAGGATTACGGGACTACAAATTTAAACTATCATTTGACTAAGTGTAACAAGTATAAAGATACCCTAGAATCTGGGTCGTCGGGTCAACACTCTCTTGATTTTCAGCCTATCATGGAAGATTAGCAGCAAATAGTTGGGGTTACGTTCTGTCAAGAAGCTTGTAGAAGAGCATTGATAAAGTTTATTGTCACGGATGAACAGTCCTTCCGAATGGTTGAAGGAGAAGGGTTTAAGGCATTTTGTAGGTATCTAGAGCCAAGGTTCAAACTTCCATCTCGGATGACAGTATATCGTGATATCTGCAAATTATTTGTGAGTGAAAAAGGCCAATCTGGTGAATTATTTCAAGGTGAACAAGGTAAGGGTTTGTCTAACAACCAATATATGGACGTCCATTCAAAACTACAATTATATGGTAGTTACGGCTCACTTTATTGATGATCATTGGAAGTTACACAAAAGAATCATTTGTTTTTGTTTAATCACGGGAACAAATTGGAATAGCATTAGAGAAGTGTTTGATAGAGTGGGGGCTTGAGAGGGTTTTTACTATCACTCTTGATAATGCTTCTGCCAATACAAAGGCAATTGAATATGTCAAAGAGAGAGTTGTAAGTTGGGGAAGCTCAATTGTTAGAGGTAAACATTTGCATGTTAGATGTGCTGCCCACGTATTATCTCTAGTTTTCAAGGATGGGTTGAAGAAGTATCATACTTCAGTGCTTAGAATCAGGTCGGTGGTTAAATACGTCACGAACTCTCCTGCTAGTTAGAAAAAGTTCTTAGCTGTTGTATCTCTTGAGAGGATAGAATATAAAAAAGGATTAGTATTAGAAGTCAAAACTAGGTGGAATTCCATTTACTTAATGCTGGATGCTGCAGAGAAGTATGAAAAGGCCCTTATAAGGCTAGCACGGTCAGACAAAGCATTTCGTGATAGGTTTATTTTCGATATTCCTGATGAACCAACAATGGGTGCTGATATTGATGATATTGATAGTACAGACGTTCCTGATGAACTAGAATCTAGTTCATCTGATTCGGATGCTCCCGAAGAACCATTAGCTGGTCGGAGAAAAGGCAAAAAAAAAAAGCCTCAAGTGCATGCTCCCGAAAAGTATGATTGGTCTAATGCTCGAGTGCTAGTTCAGTTTCTACAGGTATTTTAAGCTTCTTTCTCAATCATTTTAGAACTGATTGCTTTGGACCATACTCTCTCTCTTTGTTATCTTCCTGCATCTACTTTTTCCACAAATTCGAACATTTGATGCTCTGTCAGACTTGCCAACACAGTTTTTTTTGTTTTAAACTTGCCAGCACAGGTGGCTCTACCTATTTGTTGCATGTATGGATATGTTGCATCATTTTCCCTGCTAGGATTTGAAGTATGCCTCAACCAAATCATAGCATTGATCATGGCAGTTTAAGTGTTTGTTTGTATGCCTCAACCAAATCATAGCATTGATCTCATATCTGTTACATCTTTATGTATGTCTTCAAGGTATATCAATTCTATTAACTGTGATAATTTAATTAAAATTTCATTGCTAATGTGTTAGATTTTGAATATGTTGATACAATTTAACCAAAAAATGAAATAAGATCTGCAATTTTATGTTGCATAGTGATATTGATGCATGGTTTAGTTATTTCACCCCTTTATACCTTTTTATTGCTTTTCTGAAAATTTATTGTTTCTGATTAGGAATATATTCTTTACTGTAATGGTTTGCATTTGTACTTCCTAATTAAAGTGGTGAATTATTGTTTGCATAAGTTAGTAGAGGTTTAAGCTTCCATCAACTTAAAAGAACATCAAGTTCTAACTGGAAAGGATTGTTGTTGCATAAGTTAGTAGAGGTTTAAACTTGCCAGCACAGGTGGCTCTACCTATTTGTTGCATGTATGGATATGTCTTACTGGGCATTGTTCTTCAAATTTATGGCCACAAATGCTTTTACAAATTATTTAGATAGCAATTTGTATTGTTTGTACAGGTATTTTATGAAGCCACCGTTGAGTTCTCTGCATCTACGTATGTCACTTCACATAATTTTTTGGAAGAACTTAGTGATGTTCGTGGAGAATTACATGATTGGCAAAATACTGATGACGATGCCTTTTTAAGCCATATGGGTGAAAAAATGTTGTTGAAATACAATAAGTATTGGGGAGATTACAAGAAAATGAATGCTTTGTTGTTTATTGCTGTTCTTCTTGATCCAAGGGAAAAAGAACGTGGATTGGTTGTAACAATAGAAGACTTGATTGTGCATGATAATCCTGCGCAGAAACAAAGACTAGTAAAAAATTGGGTAGAGAAAGTGAGAGAAGATTTTGATGACTTATATGCAGCTTATAAATCAGAATATTCAGTTGTGGGAAGTGTGTTAGCCGCATCAGAGTCTGTATGTGAAACTAGTGTTAGTTCTAGTCAAGGGAGTTCGTGTTCTATTTTAACTAGAAAGAAAAAGCATAAGGCTTATAGAGATGCACGTAAAATCCAGATGTCTACATTGGAAGATTATGACAAATCAGAGGTGGAAAGATACTTGGCGGAGCTAATTTACTCACCAACTAAAGACAAAGAAGGTTTTAAATTTGATATATTGGTTTGGTGGAAAATCAATGCTGCTATGTTTGACATTCTGTCACTCATAGCAAGAGATGTACTTGCTATCCCTATCTCATCTGTTGCTTCTGAATCCGCTTTCAGTACTGGAAAGCGAATACTTGGTCATTTTCGAAGTTCTTTAAGGCCCAAGACAGTAGAGGCCTTGATTTTATTACAAAACTGGTTATGTACCCCAATTGACATGGATCCTTCTACTTTCGGAGCTGAGATGGACGAGGATGACGCTGTCGAGTCAGGTATAAAACTTGCTGCTGTTGAATTTATCTTTATGTTGTATTTTACAGAAACAGATTCCATGATTGTAGATTAGGTTAAGTGGATCAAATTTGTAGTCCTGTTTGCTTGATTTTGGTGGGCAATTTGAGTTTGAGTGATTTTGCTGCCAATGGTTATTGAGATTTGACTGAATTTGATGTGTTGCAGATCTATTTGGTGATCTAAGTGGTTATTCCATCATCGTAGATGACGATTAAAGAATAAACATGAAGAATAAGGTATGTGTTAGTATAGTAATGTTCTGGATCAGCTGCACATTTCATAGCAATCCTTGTCTTTCTCCTCTTCAAAATGTCACATTGGTTCTTCCAAAACCTTAATTCCCTGCTCTTGAAACATTTTAACTGATATTGATTAAGTTTTGACGATTTTCATGAAATTTCTGTTTGGGGTGTTTCTACATTTGTTTGGTTTAAAATATAAGCT
Organism: Papaver atlanticum; assembly: GCA_023531105.1. Lineage (NCBI taxonomy): Eukaryota > Viridiplantae > Streptophyta > Magnoliopsida > Ranunculales > Papaveraceae > Papaver > Papaver atlanticum. The sequence continues at coordinate 5,339,602 of JAJJMB010001336.1, forward strand.
ACTGGCACTTCTGCCTCTCTACATTTCTGCAAGTTATCCACTTGGTAATTGTTTCCCAACTGTATTTGTTTCTAGATGTTAGCATGAACACTAGCTTTAGTTTTGGTTGTATACCCTGTATGGATAATGATTGTTCTGGGATGTCAAGTAGATCTCCGCAGTAGCTTGTTGGGAACGATGGGGGACATACTCTGCTTCTTTAGACAAGGAGTACGTTGACTCTTTATCATTCATTATTTTCATACTATCAAAAGAAATACATGCTTGTCTTGTTATTTGTGGAGCTTTTTTGTCCTTGTAGTGGAGTTTTCTCTGCATAATAGTATTTGTGTCCAAGCAAAATTGCTGAATTAGTATAGTCATCTGAAGTTGATTCCCAATTATGATTCCATTGATTGTTGCTTCTCGCCATAGCTAAAAAATGAAATGGATTTTTGTATATGGAATTACATCAAATTGTTTGTTTTATGTCTCTATGAACCCCACTAAAATCTGGGTTTCAAAGAAATGTTATAAAACCTTGAGTTTTAAGCTTGTCCTCTATCATATTTTGTGCTGATGAAACCTTGAGATGTCGTTTTGCTGAGACATTACCTGTTGACATTTTTTAGGTAAGCATCATGATTAAATTTAAGAGATAAGAGAAAAAGTAGATTAGACAGAACACTAAAACAGTCAAGCTCAGATGCCCAAAGGCATGAGAAAACCATATAGTAGAGTGGTTTAGTCCATAATGTTAATCTTGAGATTGAATCACACTGAAGTGCTATTGTTTTGTGGGAATTCCGTTATCAATGTGCATGAAAATTTTTCCACTCATTCGGTATTCCAAATTTTCATTTTTAAGGTGTTCTGACTTTTAAAATCAAATTACACAACCAAAACTAAAGTACTGCATGATGGCCTACCTGTTGTTGATGTTGCATACTTGAAGAATTAGTTTGCTGTCCAAGCCACTTCTGTCGTTGCTGTTTCTGCAGTTCCATTGTACTGTTTGGCTGCCCAAAAGGCTGATTATGTTGAAAGTTCCTGTTATCTGTTTGTTTCCGAATTAGCTGTTGTTTCTGCTGAGATGATAGCATGATTGGTTGAGCCATTGAAGTTTGTTGTTCGTGTAAAGAACGTTGCGATTGCTGTTGCCATTGAACTGACTGTGAATGTTACTGAATAGCAGAAGATTGTTGGTTTTGTACGACCCCAGTTTGTGTAGCTGATTGTACCATTGGAGATTGTGTTTGTTGTTGACTTGATGACGTCTGAATTGGCTGCATTAGATTATGCTGCTGCTGTTGTGGATCGTGTAGGTGCATTGAATGAGTTTGAATATTTCCTCTATGTTTCGTCATACCCGGATGTTGAAACTGCTGCTGAAATACAAACTGATTTTGATTTTGGGACTGCTGATGCTGTTGGGAAACAACCTGTTGCAAATGTTGCTTTTCATGAACCTGTCTCTGTGAATTTGAAAATGTATTTTGTGTTTGTGACATTCCTCTATCATGTTTGTAAAAAAAAAAAAGACGGTTATACCCGTCACCCTATTCTACCCGACCCGCCAATTGATGGGTCGGGTAGGATCTTACCCGTTTACTGGCGGGTAGGGTGGCGGGTAAAAATTTATTACCCGCCATTCAGCGGGTAGGGTGGCGAAATAGGCCATATCCTACCCATCCTACCCGTTGTGCAGCCCTAACTGTGGTAAAGTTGCTGGGTGATAATATCAGTGACCTGAGTTCGAAACTCGCCAGCATCAAATTCTTTTTTACATGCAGGTCTTTGTTGCAGTTGGCGAATCTTTATTGCAAGGTGGGGGTATAGGGCACGGCCAGTTCCAGCCCCATAGCCATACTCTTTCCGAGCCTGGCTGTTGTGGATAATAGTCCCACATAGATCAAACCCCTAGCTAGGATCCTCCATATAGTTGTATGGATCACTCCACTCATTGCCAATTGGTTTTGAGTTGGATGCGTATGGGTCACTCCACTCATTGCCAAATGGTTTTGAGTTGGATGCCCACATTGGTATTGGTTTTGTTTTTTTTCTTCTTTCTAAACGAAGCAGTCAGACATGCCTGGTCAGAAAGGTTCAAGTCTGCAAGGAAAATAATAGTTTACTGTTGGGTTTGGTGTACTTTGTTCAGTCTTTAAGAATTAAGACTGAGAATCCATCCTGCGGCCTGCCCGTTTCAAAACCTATCTCCAACTCCATCGGTCCCATTCTCGGTATTGGCATGCCTATGACCGTCAATTTTATGATCGGCGGAACCACAAGTTGACTAAACCTGGCTGTAGCCTCCCTTTTTCCTAAGAAACCTCAACAAGTTATGATTTACCCTTGGTCAATTTTTCTTTTATAAATTTAGTCCACCAAGCTCATCAGGTTAGTTCACCATTCCTAGCAGTTAGTACTCCACCATATTCATATCTATGGTTTCTTGTTAGCAGAGTAAGAAGAAGAAGAAGATCGGGGAAACTAAGAGGGAGAGTTGATCCATATGGCGCAGTACTAGAGTTGCTTTGTAAGTATTTGTTGAGATACTTCAAAGTAGTTGTGTTATGTATTTGCTAGTTCCCATATAAACCTACCAAGGGTAACATCCAGGTGAATTGAAATCAGATTAATGGAGGAATAAAGATTAAGGATGATGTTCCTTGTTCTTCTCTCACATTTGACTCCGTTGTTCGTTTCGTAACTAGATGAGCAATTTGGGTTTTATGCATAGGGTTATATTGATTCTTGTAAAAATGGGAATTCACAGTGTGAAAAGATGGAACAAACTGATCCACTACTCGCGCGAACAAACTGATCCACTTCCTGCTTGAAGAAAACTATAAGAAGAGAGTCTGGATTCCTTTACTGATTTATGAAATTACTCTAAAAAAAATAAAATAAAAATCCAGGTGCACGGCAATATAATGTTTTCGTACAACACGAGTATGTTTTCCTTCTCCTCCATATACTATTTCCGCATGAAAATCAGTACAAAACATTAACCATTCTTTAATTTTTATTTTTGTGAATCTATGGAACACTAGTTGTGATCTGATTATGCTTTTGCTGAGTGATGCACACATGCGAACCTTTACAGAGTCTATTGGGGTTCACCAAAAGTCCTTATATCACCAAAAGTTGAACTTATTTGACGACTCTTACAATGCTGCAAGCTCGAGGAATTAGTACTCCTAAAAATTTATGTATGTTTCGTTTGTCAAAAGCAAAGTCTATTGATCACATTTTTATATATTGTCGTTTTGCTCAAGTAATTACTTCATTAGTGCTTTCAAGGCGAAATATTATTTCCCACGCTGACTTGGGTGCCGCAAAATATTTTTTTGGCCCCCTATTTTGGAATCCTCGTTCCGCCACTGGATGATCGGTTTTGTGACGACTTCAGACTTTGGATCTGTAGTATCCCTGCTCCACCTTGACCAATCAGAAAGTCGTCGAATTTAAGCAACAAGAAGGCAATTCATAGCAATGTTTTCAAAAAAGAAATAAGATAAATAGAAAAGATTAATGGACTGTACCAACCTACTGCTAACCTATTTAGTGCCATAAGTTCAAAACAGATGACTTGTTATACGCAAGTTCCACCAACCATGACGCATTTTTGTGACACAGACACCGGTAAATTGAAACTAAAATACATTCTTCTTGCAGATTTCAATCTTAAGAAATCGTTGTTTACTAATGATAAACAACGATGTTTATCATTTGTAAGTGACCTGATTACTAATGATAAAGTATGGGATACTTCTCAATTGGAAAGATGTTTCGACAATCACACTGTAAACAAAATAAAGTGCATCCCTATTCCTACTAACAACATAGAAGATAAAGCTATTTGGAACCTCACCAGGAACAAACAATTCTCTGTAAAATCCTTATACAACAAACTTAATAATAGTGAAACGTCTGCCACTGACTGGGGTAAAATTTGGAAGTTAAAAGCCTCTCTCTCTATAAAAATATTCATGTGGAAAGTAGCCAGTTGTATTCTCCCTACTAGTATGCGTGTAGCGGCTAAAGTTCCAAACATAAATACCATTTGCAAATTGTGTAACAACAAAAATGAAACTCTCTCCCATTTGTTTTTAGAATGTCAATTTGCTTCGCAAGTTTGGAACCATCTAAATTTTCAGATGGACTATGTTAAAAATGGAACCAATACTTGCCATGATTGGATGAATAGTTGGTTTAGAGATAAAGATGGAGACAGTAGCTTTATAGGATGGGCAGAACTATGTAGCACCATTAACTGGCACATTTGGAAAGATCGATGTAATAAAGTGTTCGACAATAAAGACCAGAACAGTTGGCAAACCGCAAACGCCATAGTAAAATACATGAACTCCTCAAACAGTATCCAGAGAGATAGCTATAACATAAACAAATGCCTTTATTATAACCCACTGGATGATCCTGATCTTAAAATTACTCCCCTAAACCACTGGCATTTCCCAGGTTACTTTAGATATCGAATTAGTATAGCTATTTCTATGTTATCAGAAACTTGTGACTCAGCTATTGGCCTAACTTTGATTGATGATGCAGGAAACTGCAGAGAAGCCAGAGGAAATTCTTCAGGCTGGAACTCTAGAGAACTGTTAGAACAAGAAGGAGATGAAGCAGCTTTTCAATGGGCAATGGAGCTCTCAGGACACCACATTGAATTTCAAAGTGACTCTGAACCGACATTAAAGCTGCTCATTGAAATGTACGCGAAAGCTAAAGAGGAAAGATTAAACAACAGTAATCATTTTGAGAACCGGAACTTAAAGTTATGCAATTTCAAGGCTTTATCTTTTAATTTGGTCAACAGATCAGACAATTTCTTGTCGGCAAGTATTTCAAAAATGTGTAATCGAAGCATCATCAACTCTAAATGGTCTAACAATAGTTTAATATCTTTGATACAAGAATTCTGTAATAATCCTGATTATAACTGGATTCTGTACTTTCCTAGCTACATTGCTGGTGTTAGGATGTTCCATCCTAACCACATTGTCCAAGTTAGCTAGTGTTTTTGGATCTTATTTTCTTATTAAAAAAAAGAAATCGTTGTTTTGAGGCAAGTTGTTGTTTTACCGGCACTTGGGTGATAGTGACATGATCTAGTGGAAACCGCACGACCTACCCAACTAGTCCATGCGTGCCTGCAGTGTCAGCTCCTAATTGGCCCATGAAAGTTCAAACTTGAAACGAAGTTTTAGTCAATTATGTAATGCCTAGTGGTGCGTCCGCCGGTGGAGTGGTTGGTGTGACCCAGGGCAGCTGCCGTTGTCTAATGATTTACTAATTAATAACAAACCTACAAATATAGCCAAACCAGCTTCTGTAGCATAGTGGTATTGCGTTCGCTTCGTAAGCGAAAGGTCGTGAGTTCAATCCTCACCAGGAGCATTTTGTATTTTTGTATTTTAAAGGTCGTGAGTCGTGAGTTCAATCCTCACTAGGAGCATTTTGTATTTTTTGTATCCATGATTCCATGATTGTAAACCTTACCACGATATGTTTGTATTTTTTGTATCCATGATTCCATGATTGTAAACCTTACCATGATATGGTCTCCGGGCATTTTTTTATTTTTTTTTTGTAGGAAATACCATATGGTCCTAGAAATAATATATTAGAGTGAGTTTGGTCCAATTGACCTAATCAACTGTCTGTTTGGTCATTTTTTAAAATATATATTATTGTTTGGTCCTAGAAATAATGATTTGGTCCTAGGGTGACGTCATGGATGATGTAATTGTCACTAGGTAGTGGCAGAAATACCCATTTGGGACCATATATATAAAAAAAATCACTAGAAAATATCTTATTTTCAGATTTACAATCTCTCTCCTCCTGTTTTCAGATCTAGTTTCTCCCTTCTCTATTTTTTTCTTTTTTCTATTGTTGCTCATGAAAACAATGAAGAACAACGATTATTTTTGGTTTTTTTCTTCTATGTTGCTACTGTTATTGTTGAATATGATGATGAAAACGATGAAGATGATGAAAACGACGGAGATTTTTGTGTTTCTTCATCATTGTTGCTGCTGTTGTTGTTGAAGAAGATGAAGATGATGAAGATGACGATGATTTTATGTTTCTTTCTTCTCTGCTATTGTGCTTTTGTTGAAGATGATGGAGACTATGAATATGATGAAGATTTTATCAAGTTTTTGTTATTTGGATGTGTTTTTTTTTATTTTGTTGTTGAAGATCTTGATTTTGATTTTTGTTGCTCGTGTTAAAGATGAAGTTTTGCTGCTGTTGAACATGACGAATACGATGTTTATATAGGTTTTTATCAGGAGTTCAATGAACTCTGCTTTATATAGGTTTTTATCAGGAGTTCATTTGATGAATGAACTCTGGTTTATATAGGTTTTTATCAGGAGTTCATTTCTGGAATGAACTCTGGTTTATATAGGTTTTTATCAGGAGTTCATTTGACGAATGAACTCTGGTTTATATAGGTTTTTATCAGGAATTCATTTCTGGAATGAACTCTGGTTTATATAGGTTTTTATCAGGAGTTCATTTGACGAATGAACTCAAATCTATAAAATGCCTGATCGCAGAATGAACTGCTACAAAAAATAAGTAGAAATTAACATGAAAGGGTACTTTGGTCCATTTAATATTTTTAAATAATTATAGACCAAATGGAAAAGGTGAATTCTGAAAGGACTAAACAGACATGGGACCACCTAAAAAATGACCAAACCATATTTCCCCATTTTCCCCTCCTTTTTTTGGCCTCCAGGCATTTATTATTATTTTATTTTTTGTGTAGACGTTGGTCAAACATGATATGGCCTCTCGTCAGAGTCGTTATGTTAAAGATGATGTTTTTTTCAATCCTCACAAGGAGCATTTTGTATTTTTTGTATCCATGATTGTAAACGTTACCATGATATGGTTTCCGGGCATTCTTCTTTTTTTTTTTTTTTTTTTTTTTTTTTGTAGACGTTGGTCAAACATGATATGACCTCTCGGCAGAGTCGTTGTGTTAAAGACTGTCATATGTTAAAGCGCTTATACACCGGCATTCATAGTTACTTCCAGAATTCATTTGGTAGGAGTTTAGTAAATGTAAACGTGATCATAAATTAATGATATGGTCTCCAGGCTTTTAAAAAAAAAATTATCTTTTTTGTATACGTTGATCAAACATGATATGGCCTCTCGTTAGAATTCTTGAGCCGTTGTGTTAAATACAATGTCATATATTAAAGTGTTTATACATCGGCATTCATAGTTATTTCCAGAATTTATTTGGTAGGAGTTCAGCAAATAGCGTTCATTTGGTTGCGAAGATATTAACAAATAGTATCGACAGATAAATAAAAAAAGCTTTAAACACGCCCAAAATAATAAACTAACACTTTCTACCACCGTTAACAACACTCAACACTAGCAATACATGTTAACAATGTATAAAATATTGAAACCGGAGTAGCAAATGAAATCTCCTTCACTTTTCTCATTACCGCACACTTTTTTGATGAATCTCCCGTATTAACCTTCTCTTTAACATTTCTTAGTTTTTCCTTGAACAGTTTATTTTTCTCGAAAATGTGTAACTTCTTAAATACATTTGACTACACGATTGAGATTCATTAAGTTGAACTCTCGGAATTGTATTTAAGTTTGTCCATACAGATTGCCTAAGAAAAATCGGTGGTGTATTTTGGTACCCTCAGTGTTTTCAGAAATGATTCAATATGATAAGTGATGATTGTTTATTCCATTATATCTTATTGTAGTAGGAGGCAAGAACTAGGTAAAAAAGCATCAAGCAAGTATGGGTTTGATTCCGAGTCTCGAAAGAAAAATCTTGTAAGAAATTTCCCCAAAAGTGTAGCATGTTAATTCAAAATAACCATTATTTTATTAGTCTCGATATGTTATACAGTCCAGGATCAACTTATTATCTTACTAGGTGTCACCCCAACCGCAGCTTTTTGATTATTTTATGTTGTATGGTTTGTTTTACTCTTATGATTTGTTTTATAAATGAAAATATACAATAATATGTTTAATTGGTAACACACAACCTAATTTGCTTTCAAAATAAAATAAAATAATACATAACCTAACAGCCGATGCGTACATCCTGTGCATTTGTACCGCTCTTTGCGTACGGTTTTACAGGCAAAGAAAATTGATCACTTTTATTTACTCCATCATTTGCCTTGATATATATATATATATATATATGGGTATTTCAACTTTTTACTCTTAGTTTGTTTAATGTAAATAAGTTAATTGCCTTTCAATGTTGGTACGGTTCGGGAATTGTTGCCCTTTGTCTTTAATTCCTTTTATTGATAAGAAAAATCGGCTGCTCTTTGAATCGGGAAATAACTCAATTTATTTTATTTTGAAATTCCTACAATTTTTTTTAAATCAAATCTAGTTTATTTAATCATGAAAACTAATCTCTATTGCTTACAAATCTTTTTATTCTTAGGTTTGAAAGGAAAGAAGCCTACCACCTTGTTTGTTTTCTCCCGACTCGTCGGGGTCTGACTCGCCTGGATCTGACTGAAATCACCTGAATCATCTGGATCTAACTCAATATGTTTATTTTTTTGAGTCAGATCTGACTCACCTGACTCAAAAATATGAGTCAGTAGTTTGTTCCCATGAGTCAGGGGTATTTTATTACCTGACTCAAACGGGTTCGACTCAGGGGTTAGGTTTGACTCAGATCGCAAGTCATATCTGACTCAAAAAGAAAAACAAACGGCCTGACATCTGACTCGGACCAAGTCAGGGGCCGAGTCATATTCAGGAGCCGAGTCAGTAAAAAACAAACATGTTGCACATTGCAAAAGCTCCATGGTCATTCCTAGGATGCTTAATATCATTCCAAAAGTATAACTCTCAAATAACAATCAAATATCACAAGTTCATAAGCCAAGTTTAATCGTTGAAACTAAGGAATATCCAACACATTCTTTTAATGAGCAACTTCTGAATGATATATGTAAAGATTGAAAAGACGAGGGTACCCAAATACGCCACAATCTTTTATTTATCAACCTATAAGTCCTCTACCGAATGTGATTGTCTATGGACAGAGTCGAGACAATACAACTAATTCGGTTCACACTTCGTGTGATCGTCTATGGATACGATATCAAGACAATACAACAACAAGATCACTTATGTGATTGACTATGGATACAAGATCGAGACGATACAACAACAAAGTGTGTACTTGATAATAGGTTCGGAAATAATCGAAACTCTGTAGGATCAATATCAAGTATTACGGAGTTAACGTACTTGTGTATTTTACTTAATTATAATAACAATTATAATGCGGAAAACAAAGTAAAAGACACAACAATATTTTCTTAATGAGGAAACCGCAAATAGAAAAAAAAAACGGGACCTAGTCCAGTTTTGAATACTCTCAGAATTAAGCCGCTATACAAAATCTAATACCAACTTTGTATAGTTGAGACCAAGCAGACTACCCCTAGCTACTTAGTTCCGTCAGTATCCCTATGCCTTCGACTTCTAGAATCACGCACGTGAACAGCAAGTCCTTTGGATCGTATTCCAAACAACAAAGGAAGAATCTGTTTGGTAACCACTCTAATCAATCTTGCTAGAAAATATTAATAAGTCGTTGACAAAGGCTCTTCCGTTTAATCTAATAAACTCCTTTGTCTGGTTAGATCAATATAAATGTTGATTACCGAAATAATCAATTTCTAGATTCGCAATCAAACAATATAGATCTCAAAGAGAAACTATAAAGAGATGTCAATCTCACGCAACTAATCAACCAAGTCTATCAAAGATAAACCGATTCTAGTTGGATCCCAGTCGGTCAAGGTTTGTGCACTAAATCCACAAAACTAATAAGAATTCTTCTTCGTCTTCAAATCTTCTATTACCTTCAAAAACCTGCACAACAACACTTGAATCCTCTTGTGATCGATTATGCACAGAACAGAGTCTGTTAACAATGGATTTTCATAAGATGTCTTTAGATCCGAAGATGGTTCTAAAGATCTCGTCAATACTTTGATCTAGTCTGAGTGAATCTTATATCAGAAGAGAAGATTCTCAAAAATAAATAAACTAGCTGCAATCAAAGTTTCAACAACCGTTAGTCAATCAAATCAATGATCGAAAACTAATAACACTGCAATTATCTAGTTTCCCACCAACGGTACTCGTAGAGCTTCTTGATCCCACATAAGTCTTTAAACGAGCGGTCGCAAGAGATTTCTCCTAATTAGGGTACTTTCCTCTCCAGATAGACAGCTCCACCAGAAACAAGGATGGCTCTGAGCTTTTGGTAAATAGCAGCTGTTCTTGTCGTATTTCAATAGGTGTTTTGACTTGTTCCCTCCTCATTTTGGAGTTTGGGGCGTTTTACTTTAGGCGGTCTCCTCTCATCAGCGAGTGCTTCTAGATGCTCATCACTTTTAATCCAAGGGAGCAATACAGTCAATACAATCGCTCATCACTTCTTTTTTTTTGCTATCCACTCATCTTAGAGTTTTCTTATTATGTCGTCCATCTCAGGACATTTTCTTTTCTTAGAGCATTCACCCATCTCAGGGCATTCGCTCATCTTAGAGTATTCAAATCATAATAAAAAACAACACAAGATGATATTGTGCCATAAACACTTGTGGGACTGTTCTCGTAGCAATAAAATTATGGACTTCCACGGTTTGGAATCAACAAGTGAGTGATTTAGTGATTTACGACAAGTATATGCACATTTAAGGTATGCTACATGCTTAGAGTCATATGCGCAGGTATGCAATACTTAGCTTTATTTGAAATAATGTTGCTGTTTTATCAACTCCACAACAGTTCCGGCATTTGGCTGTGGGCTTGACTTGCTGTAGCTCTTTTGCTTTTTCAGGTGGATCAGATTTCAACATTTGAAATTTATTTCTTAGGTTTGTGTGCATGTTGTGAACTTGCAGCTACTCTTGAAAGCTAAGGTGTCAAAGAGGTTGTGCCCCAGTAAACTTTATTTGCACAATCTTTTTGCAGCTAGGCTTAAGATGCGCAATTCAGATACAGATGTACATTTTTTGAGCTACAACATTGCATATAGTTACTCAAGTTGAGCTGTTAGTTAGCAAATATTATAGAAAGGCTCAGGTAAAATTGAAATACCGCAAGATATATTTCTCTGGCTCTTAATGATATAAATTTAGTGCAACATATCTATTGCAAGCTGTGTAGATGATGTTCAAGTTTATCAGGTATAACATTATTGTACATGTCATTTAGATGCAATCAAAAACAATAGATTATCTCATAATGTATGAAATGTAAAGAGCAACAGTTGAGCAAAGTACTAGTTGAGCATTTATCAAGTAAATTGAAGAGCGGTTTATAAGTAGCATTTACTAGTTGAGCAATCAAAAGCAATATATCAGCTTATATGTAGCATTTAAAGAGCAGTTTTGTGTTATTCAAGCAAGATATACATGGTAAATACTAGTTGAGCAAATTTAATCATCTAGTTCATTATGCAGATGTTTTATTTACAAGCAACAGTTGTACCTATCTAAGCAAGCTCATGCTTTTACAGGTCATAGATAGTTCAGATTATGATTCAACATGCTTTTGGTTAAGGTGAGACACTCAACTCATCACTATAAGGCAACTTATCTTTTCCCTAGATTTCAAGCAGGATTTCATTGCAAACATGTGAGATTATGCTTAACATGCTTTAAAGCAGTAAAGAGAGTTCATGATTCAAGCATTTACAGATGAAAATTAAGAATCATGCTTAGGTTATAGCAATTAGGATGCTGAAATGATAGTGAAAACTTATCTCTTTTGAGTTCATGCTGCTTCTCTTTGAGATTTCAATTCATGTAATGAGTTTATTCCCATCATTATCCAGCCATTACTTGAGTTTACTACATGTTCTGTAGAACATTGGATCTGATAATGAGATGGAGATAAAAATTTGATTAGATACATAGTTCATATCATACAATTATGTTGCATATGCTGTTGCGATTTCAACTATATCATTGAATATACAGTAGTATAAAGCATTCATAAGCTTATAATATTCACAGCTCATAAAGTTTCAAAAGGCTGTAGTCAAGTAAATTGAAGCAAGTAGCGGTTTGCACTTAATTTTTTGTCAGGTCAATAGATTGATCATTAGGCAATAATATTCATGGAAAATGTAAATGCTAGGAAAATAAAACTTGTGGTTGTAATTCATTGAGGAGTTTTTCCTCAATAGATGTACATGATAATGATTTTAAGAGTTTTGTCTATAAGCATTATTCACACTGAAAGAATCATTCATGATAAATGGACAATTATGTTGTTTCTTGTCTGAAAAACAAGATCATTAGAATTATTATGCTTATAAGTAGCACTGTTAGATGCTCAACATATTCATCCATTCAATCTTGCAGGTTGGCATTCAAGGATGATGATTATTATGAATCATGCATGCTTTATTAATCCGTAAAATTGTAAGAAAGGTGAATACTTATCTTTTTCAATAGCTATGCAGCTTTGATGATTTAGATGTTGCTCCTTTGAAGAGTTCATCCCTGGTGCATTTTAATGCAGTATCTCCGCCAATAATAGAGAAATCGTTCAAGAATAAGATCATAATTAAATATCAAATTCTGATTAGAGTCATATTTTTTCTTGTAGTTATCAACTAAACATGTTTTGATTTAAAATCTTTTGATTGTTTGATCTTCTCAAGATCGAAAAAAATAATCATGAAAATGAAATCGATTACATGGGTAATAAAGACCCAAGGATGCTGATTAAGGATCTAAAGACCGACTTTCAGTTAGGGTTGAAGATAGACAGGTAACTCAAAATTTCTTCAACAACCCTAGAAATTTTTTGTAAAGTTTTTGCGAGATTAAGCGATTTAGGATATGTATTCTGATCACGCTTTAAATAAGGATTTCTAGATGAAATCATCCAAATTAAGGTTTCAAAAACCGAAACTCTTATTTTTTTCGTGAAAATTCTTTTTCCATGAAGAATTTCTATTGAATTCAAGGATTAAGAAGACATGAAACTTATCTTTGTACTCGTTTCCGTTGATGAAACTTTCAGATTCAGTTGGCGATCAGAGTTTTGATCAATTTCTCTTAATCGTCTTGAAGCAGTTCTTTTAGGAACGCCAGTAGTGTTTGTCACCAAAATAGATTGATCTTTTCAAGCTTAAAGATAAAGAAACTAGGGTTTTGATAGATCAAATTTGTTTTCTCATCAAGAACTTTGGATTTTGGAATTGTTCTTTAGATTTCTTCTTTGTTTCCTCTAGAGATGAAGAATCTGGGGTCGTTTAGGATGTGTTTGTCGAGTGAGGACTGGGAATTTGGGAGGTGTGATCGATGAAGGAAGGTGGTGGGATCTGTGTCCTAATCCAGTAAGGAGAGGCCCGTGAAGTCGCCAGATATAAAACCCTCAAAACTAGCAAAGGAATCAGCTTTACTCCAGGAAATAGTACCCAGATCACCAAACTCTAGCCCTCCTTTCTTTGCACAATAGTTGTTCTATTTATAACATCTTTTCTCTCTACTCTGATGGACATCTGTCATTGAGATATAACTAATTACAAAAATGACATCCTTGTTCCTCAAGGAATTTGACCCCTTGATCAAACCTCTTTGACTGAGTCTAAATCCTTTACAGTGACGTGTAACTTCAGCGTTTTATACTCTTTCAGCGCACTAATGACTAGTCTCGTGGGTATGATTTCTCTTATACCCTTCTCATGATTTTGGGGTTATCTACAGTAAAAAAAAGGAATTTCGACAAACGTTCTGATAGTTATGGTCTCTGGATTGAACTACGTGCAGTCTGAATTTTTCTGACAAAAAGGTATTTGTCAACATTTTCTTCAAAATAGATTCTGGACTCTACGAAATTAAACATGGGGATGAAAATATGATACAAAAACTGTAACAAATAAAAATAAAAGGGATTAAGATACAAAACCTATGGGTTGTCTCCCATTTAGCGCTTGGTTTAACGTCATCAGCCCGACTGTAGACTCTTTGACTACTTTTTAGGACACGTCTAACACATTAGCATGAACACTCGATTGGACATTACTTGGGAATCGCATTGCTTCAAAGATACTGAAACTTATGACCTCTCCGTCGAACTCCATTGTCAGGGTGTCGTCGTGGATATCAATCTTTGTTCTAAAAGTACTCAAAAATGGTCTACCCAATAGTAAAGGTGTAGACGAGGATGAGTTATCATCACTCATATCTAGAACATAGAAGTCCACTGGAAATATTAGTCCGTTTACCTGCACCAAAACATCCTCAACAACCCCTTTCGGGTAAACTTTAAATCTATTGGCAAATTAAATAACTATACCGGTCTCTTTGAGAGGACCCAGATGTAAAACATTATAAATTGAAGCAGGCATAACGTTAATAGATGCTTCTAGATTTAGCAAAGCTTTCGTAAACCTGGTTTACCAATTGTGTATTGAATTGTAAAGCTACTGGGATCTTTCAATTTAGGTGGAAGTTTTCTTTGAAGAAACGCCGAAGCATTCTCCCCCACACTCATCACTTAATTACCGGTTAACTTATGCTTATTAATGCACAACTCATTTAAGAACTTCGTACAACGAGAAACTTGCTTGATTTCTTCAATGAGGGGAATGTTCACTTGGACTTTCTTGAGAACTTCTAAAATCTCTTTATCTGGTTCTTCCTTTTTATTAACTTTAAAAAAACTTTTAGGAAAATGAAGAGGAGGAACATAAGTAGAAACATGAGGTTTAGAGTTTGTTTTGGGTACCTTATTAGTTTGGGGAGAGTCAGCAATATTTTTCTCCAAGACCGGCCCCTTAAGTTTTTTAATTTTCATCTTCTGGTTGCACATTCCGTGTGCCACTTCTCAATGTAGATTCATTAACATTCTCTCTTGATTTAACAAGAGTCTGAGAATGGACTTTCTCACTATCTTGTGCCTTCAATTGACTAACTTCACTTGCCATAATACCCATATGCGTACGCAACTCATTAATTAAATTACAAGTTTTCTACTGATTTAGCTCTGCTAGTTGTTGGTTCTGTTGTACCACGGACATTAAATTCTGCATCAAAGTAAGCATCTCTGCTAATTCTAACTTCTGAGCTGTTTGTGGTTGTTGTACTTGTTGTTGCAATTCACTAGGATGGTTACAAACATGATTTGCAAATGTAGCTTGCTTGATAACATAACTAGAGTGTGGCTGGTCTCTCCATCCTTAATCATATGTGTTGGAGTAAGGATCATACTATTGTGTCTATTGGCTTGAGAAAATAACATTAACCTGTTCCACATGATCATAAACTTGACACGATGGTTGTACCACCACGACTGTAATTTGTTGCACCATTGCTGTCAGGTTACCTACCTGTTGACGTAGCTCAATCATCTCGTCAACTTGATTAAATCTCTTTATAAGTGGCTCTGAAAAACAACTTGAGAATTATCGAGAATTTGCTTCCATGTTCTCGATCAACTCTTTAGATTATGACACTGTCTTGTTTATTAAGTCCCCACCACTTTTAGCGTCAAGGAGATTTCTTTCACCTGGTAGTAAACCATCGTTAAAATATTGGATAATCAATGAGTCACTAAATTGATGATACGGGCAGCTAGCCACCAATCTCTTATAACGTTCTCAGCATTCATATAATTTTTCTCCTGCTATCTGCTTAATGCCATAAATATCTTTCTGAATTTGAGTTGCCTTGGATGCAGGAAAATACCCACTCCAAGTTGTAATACTATCAGATGGTAGGTAGTATAACCATTCCTTAGCAGTGTCCATCAAGGATAATGGAAAAACCCGTAACATAGCTTCATCTGCATTAGTCTTTGCAGGTAGCATGGCCATGACCATGTTATGGAAATCCATTAGATGCTTGTTCGGATCTTCATTATCCATTCCATGGAATTTGGGAGGCTCTCGAATCAACCCTATCTTGATCTCGAATGTATATGTAGTTTGAATACACCATTCCTATGTATCCAGCTTGGAGGAGCTAGTTCTTTGAGTGTGTGGTTTGCATCACCATTGCTTCCTTCGGTTTGTCTTTCAGTATAGTACCTGAAACACAATTCTTAAAATGAAATTGAAAGCAAAAATATGAAATTTAAAAAATAAAAATAAAATCCGATATGCCTCCCCAGCAGCGGTGCCAAAATTTGGTTGGTTGTCATCCAAGAAAAATTATTTTCAAGTTCTCTACTTCACAAATATAAATAAATATGAGTATAGTAGTAAGAACAAGTTCGTTCCTTAGGGAGATATGGGTTGTCAATTTATTTTGATTACTTATGTAAACTGGGGGTTTTGTTTGTGATTAAAGCTAAATAATAATAATGCAAATTGAATAATACGAATATCAGAGATAAAGAGTACTGGTTAGAGTTTTCATCTTCCATGTTCCAGCATGTTATCAATCTTAACATTCGTTTTCTCTCAATATTAATAACCCTAGAGCGTTCTATCGCAGGCTTACTCCGGAAAAACCCATATTATCATCAAAGGCGCAAGAGCCACTCTTTGAATCCTTTTCACCAAATAACTTGGCGCAAGAGCTACTCAAGTTTAACCCAATGAAAGCACAAAAATTTATGAGTTGAGGTTATTCTAAGCAATCCGGCGCAAGAGCCACACGGACTTAACCTAGGTTACACTTCTACATATGATTGCATGGCAACATCCCGTCGTTAACAACTATATTATGGTACTTCTAACAAGGATTAATATCTGAAGAGGGTGACCCTCTGTCCCCTTTTCTCTTTCTCCTTGTTGGTGAAGCTCTATCCTATATGATAAAACAAGCTCAAGACCAAGGATTAATATCTGGTTTTCAAGTTGCTGCTAGAGGAAAAATGGTTAGTGACTTGCAGTTCTTGGATGACACATTGATCTTCATGGATGCTGAGGTTGAACAGGTACAACAACTCAGATTATTGCTTCTCTCTTTTGAAATGCTTACCGGCCTTAAAATCAATTTTGCAAAAAGCCAAATTTTTGGTGTGGGATATGAAGGGGATTTGTATCAGTTTTCTGAATTATTGGGTTGTTACACTGGCTGCTTACCTACTTCTTATCTTGGTCTTCCTCTTGGTGACAAATATAAAGGTATTATTAAATGGGACAAAGTCATAGATAACATCATCATCAGATTGGAATGATGGCAAAAGCCTTTGTTATCAAGAGCAGGTAAAATCGCTCTTATTAACAGTGTTCTAGAAAGTTTACCCACCTACTATATATGTCTTTGTTTAAGATGCCAGCTTCAGTAGCTAAAAAGATTGAAAAATTGATGAAAGATTTCTTGTGGAATGATAATAAAGGTAGAAAAAAATGCATTTGGTCAAATGGGATGTACTTTATAGAAAAAAAATATTTGGTGGTTTGAGCATTAATAGTTTAAGAAAAATGAATAAGGCACTCTTGACTGAATGGTTGTGGAGATTTGCTACTGAGAATGATGATTTTCTCTAGAAGAAAACTGTAATAGAAACATATGGAACAGAAGATATTCTTTAGCTATCTAAATTGCAAAGTATTTCTTTTGGTAGAGCTATATGGAAGGTAATTATGAAGCGCAAGGATTTCTTCACTAGCAACATCAAATTTTCGGTTAATAATGGTACAAAAGTCAGATTCTGGCTAGACAACTGGATCTATCCTTCATCTTTGCATATTGTCTTTCCCAATTTGTACGCCATATCAAGAAAAAAGAATTGTTTACTCAAGTTGCAGGTGGATACAACTGGGATTTGGGTTTGCCAAGAAGACTAAACTCCAATGTCAGATCTGAAATGGATTGGTTGCAGGCTGATTTGAACCATGTGCAGCTCAATTTGGATGAAGCAGATATCATGGAGCGGTCATTATATAATAATAAAATATTCACGGTAAAATCAGCTTATGAAAAACTAGCTAATGAAGGTTTAGATGTACCTGTTCCATATGTTTTCCAGTCAATATGGCAGCTAAAGATACCACCTAAAATTGGATTTTTCTTATGGATTTTGGCTCACTCTAGTATGCCTACTAGAGATATGCTCAGAAGAAGAGGCGTAGAGGTTCCGCAATCTTGTTTATTTTGTAGTGAACATGAAACTGCCATCTTTTTATCCATTTTAATTTTGCAAAAAAATCTGGGTGCATTTCATCGAGAAGTTAAAGTGGTTTTTCACCATGTCGCCTGATGTGGTTTCGTTACTATTGGCTTGGTCTTCTCCTCTGGATACAAAGATTCATTCCTAGATTTAGTGCATCATCCCTGCAGTGATCTTATGGAGTTTATGGAGGGAAAGAAACGCTAGGGTGTTCACTGGTAAGCATAGCAATGAAGTGTAGTCATTCTAAAAGCCCAATATGATATGTATACTTGGTGTCTCGGGTTCAACGAATTTCAGGATGCTTCGTTTAGTGATGTAATGGAGAACTGGCCAAGAGCATACTTCAATCCTCCTTAATTTTCTGTAATTTTTAGGGAGTTTTGTGTTTTCTTTTGTTTTCTGGTTGCTGGGTAGTAGCCTATTACTTGCCCACTTTTCTTTGTTTTCTTTGTTCTTCTCTCGGGTGGTATAAATCTTTTATACCCTCGTTTTTTGATCAATTCAATCCTTTCTTTACCGATCAAAAAAAAAAAAAAAAAACAAGGATTAGTCGACAATTCCGGATCTTAAGCCCTAGTTTAGCAATAAATATGAAATCATGCTCATTTAATTTGCAACTTAAATAAACTAACAATCAATCATACATGGAGTTATAAACGGTAGAACATAAGCGACACTTATAAATCATGAATGATTGAGAATGAATACTTCAATTAAATAACATGTCTTCCAACTTAGGACTACATCCCTAACCAATATGAAAGGTTTAGTTCACCATGGATTTCTTAAAATCCATGTAAAATAATCAAGAAGAAAAGTAAAGCAAACCCTACAAATTGTGGAAGAAATCCTAACTCCAAAGCCCTACCTCTTGTCTCATATTCAGTGTAAAACGAATGATCCCAAATATATAATGAAATTATCCCTTAAATACAGTTAAACCTCGATAAATGAATGCCATCGGGACCAAGAAAAATATTCGTTTAGCGGGGTTATTTATTTATCGATAAATGAATATATTATTTATTTATCGAGAAATGAATATTTATTTATTTAGACGGTATTTTCTTAATTAAGAAGTTAAAATGTATAAGAGAAGATGTACAAATTTACCTAGAGGGTATTGGTCAAAATTCTTATCAATAATTCAATGTTCATAGAAGAAAGATAACCAAGGGTTAACTGGTGTCATTTTTAATTTACGTTATAGAAATGTGATGGACGTCGAACATCTTTTAAACTATCCTAACGAAAATGATGCAATTATTGAATCTCCAACAAATGAAGAAATTATTGAGTCACTAATATATGATGAGAATGATCCTGAACCAGATGATAGTAGCATCGTACCAAATATGTCATTCAAAGATGCCTTTCAAGCGATGATCATCATAAAAAATTACTTGCTACAACATGAGCAAAATATTCCAGAAATTATGCAAGCATTACATAAAATTAAGGATGCAGTGCATTTTGGTTTGGGTGGAAGAAAAAAATAATCAACCATAGATGAAGAATTAACTTCACATTTTAGTTTATTTATACATATATTTTTATGTAAAATTTACTAATTATGTATATTGGTTTATTCTCATATATATATTTTTTATATGAAATTTAGTGATTATTCGTTTATATTTCTATAGGGCCTTTAAGGATTCAATTTTTCTTATTCATTAATGCATTAAGCGAGGTTATTCATTTATCCCTTTGGCCCAAGTCGGGACCGTAAAAAATTATTCATTTGGTGAGGTTATTCATTTATCGAACATTCATTTATCGAGGTTCGACTGTAGGGTTCCAAGTATAGAAGCGCACGTGCGTCAAATCCCTGTCACAAGTAGTTGCCAAAAGTCGTCTCAAACAAGTATGCTCACGCTAAGAAAATAAACAATAGGGAAAATTAGGCGCAGACCCAAAAAAATAATATTCTTATTGTCAGGCCCAAGATTAATTTTTAGTTCCGTGGCCCATAATTATATGAAATTTTGAAAAATGTCTGCATAACGGGTTATGCATCAGGGGTATAATTGGCAACGCAACTTGGATATAACATATCTAAAAATCCGCGCCTTGGAATTTTACAAATTTTATATCGTTGGAAATCTTTTTAAGAGAGCTACACAACGAGTACAAACAACAATATCAAATTTAAGTTTTTTACGAAAAAATCAGAGGCGATTGTTCTTTTAAGCAAAATTTTCAAAAATTTGGTACATAACCATTATGCAGACACCAAAAACGATGCATAACATATTATACAGACACAACAAAAGATGCATAGAACGTTATGCAACCATATTTTGGTTCATGCATCTATTAATTTATGCATAACATGTTATGCATCCATTTCATTCGATGCATAAAAGATTATGCATCAATTTTTTTAATTCAGTGCTTACAAAAAATATGGTTGCATAATGCTTTATGCAGCCATTTTCTCGACTGCATAACATGTTATGCAGATATTATTGTAGGTGCATGACAAGTTATCTAGCCTTTTTTTTGTTGGTTTTAATACTAACAAAAAAGTAGCTGCATAACGTGTTATGCAACCATTCTCTAGACTGCATAACAAGTTATGCAGCTATTATTGTAGGTACATGACAAGTTATGCAGCCAATTTTTTTTGTTGGTTTCAATATTAACAAAAATGTTGTTGCATAACGTGTTATGCAACACATTTTGTAGATGCATAACAGGTTATGCAACTGTTTTCATAGCTGCATAACAGATTATTCAACTATTATAAACAACACCAACACCAATACATCCGTAGCTTCCCAACCAACAACACCAACTCCTCAAATTCAGCTTATCCAACCATCCTCCTCCTTTCACAGTTTCTCCAATTCACAGTTTCGCCAACTCAGTCTTTGTAGATTAAACAAAGATGCTGCTCCAAAAGCCAGAATTACATACAAATATTAACTTATCTAAAGTTGATTTTGGACACATTTCTTACAAAGTAAACCAAATAAAAAAAACATCTTCCTACCACTCCAAACAAACACTACAACAAGAGTTTAGTGTAACATTAACCACATATTGATTAAAAAAAAACACATTAACCATGTCACACAACTCATGAGAATAGGAACTTGAACTCAGGCACTTGAACAAACACATGTTGTGCGTAATTTCATGTTGTCAGAGATGAAGTTGGTGTGTTCTTCTAACCCTTGCTCAACTTCTTCCCTGCAGAGTATCTCAATCCATACACACACAAAATAAAATCCATCTATCCTAATTTGAATGGCACTAGTAGGATCGATTAGAAAAACAAACAAACAATAGCGTGCTGCGTCCAAAGAAACGATGAAAAGAAATCACAATAACCCTAGAAATTGAAACAGTGGTGAGAGTATTAAGATCAGTATCAATCATTTGTTCTCTAGCTTTAACCGGATCTTTAGGGAACTCCATTAAAATAAGCCAGTGATTCTAACCACACCCTAACAAAATTTCATTACTACTACTTGTATTTAAAGAGTATTCTCAATCCGCAGCTGCTCTGATGGAGGAAGTACGAGATACGGAGGAAGAAATGCAAAGAGAACGAGATGAGAAACGAGAGAGACAATCATATCAGAAAGGAGAAACAAGAGGAACCCTAGAAATTGAAACAGAGGTTCTTCGGTTTACTGATGAAGAAGAAATTAGGATTCACGGAAGGACTGAAATTTGAGATAGTGAGTGAGAAAGAAATGGGATTTGACTAAGATTCCAATAAATTTGAGAAACCAGATCTAATTAAAACAAAATCAGGAAAAAAATTCGTATAATCACAAAGAAAGGATGAAACCTCAAATCCAGCTCATGAAATCGAAGTTCTTCCACTAAAAAATCCCCATGTTAGCTACTCTATGGCGAGAATCAGATGTTTTAGAAAATCAAGAGCACAGAGAAGAAAGAAGAAAGAACGATAAGAAAACACGGAAACACTTTTCTTTTAAATATGGGTGTATGTGAAATTTTTCTATAAAAAATGGGTGCGCGCCTGAAGTTTCACACCCGTGGGTTTCACAGTGGACAAAATCTTAAAAATGGGTGTGGTAGTAGTTTTCACAATAAACATAGCCAAATGGACTGCCCGTTTTAGAGAAGTCCAGCCCAACTGTCTTGGCCTGTCAGTTCTATAGGACTGACAACCTTTACCCATTTGCTCAACTGTCAGTTCTGTACGACTTATTTTCTCCTTCCTCTCGGACATCTCTATTTCTCCGTGCTTACCTACGGTGGGGTGTTTACACCGTAACTTCGCCTGAGATTTGTTACGGTTGGAAAACCCATCGTAAGTTTCCCTGTATTGCAATACGGTTGGAAGTTCCCCCCTATGTGACCCCATGTATGAAACCGTAGCTTCCATGGACTTCTCGTACAACCAAAACACTCCCTATATTTTTTAATCTTATCCTTACTTCCCTTTGTCATCATAAACTCGAGCTCCATTTTTTTACATCAGTCCCATCATACATCTCCGTCCCATATCGAGTCAATACCATCACTGCATCATAAACATTCTCTGCCAATCACCGATGGCAGTCACAACAATCATCTCTCGAGCTCACAACACCACAGTCACTGCCAACTCCTTCCTGCCAACTTTCTTCTTAACTGGTCAGCAGCACCCTCGGTTCATATATCTTCTCAAATTCAGAGCAAAATGAACTCTAACATTAGCCTCCATCATTCTCTGTTCAACAATCAACTTGAGATGCAATCACTTTCATCAGTCGTGACATGAT
Source organism: Papaver atlanticum (assembly GCA_023531105.1). NCBI lineage: Eukaryota > Viridiplantae > Streptophyta > Magnoliopsida > Ranunculales > Papaveraceae > Papaver > Papaver atlanticum. The sequence continues at coordinate 5,362,488 of JAJJMB010001336.1, forward strand.
GAAACCCCACGGAAACAACTCCGTTTTTTCCCTGTCCATCAATCTCACAGTAACATCATTGTCTATGGAAGTAGGGACCCTTTTCTGTTCTTGTACAAACTCGAACATCTCATTAATCACCAATAGTAGCAGCTTCAATTCCATCTTCGTGAGAAACCACAGATTGATAATAACAACAGCAACAATGGCAGCAACCCGTTATCAGCCATCCATCGACAACAACTACAAGTTCTACAACTCAGAATTTAACTCGATTCCCTCTTTCCTTGCGCAACTCGAATAGCCAGTCCTCCACAGACCACCGTTATGCTTTTGTTATCCGGGAAGAAAACTTTCCTGAACTGGTTGCAAACACCAAAGAAGAAGATGGTGGCTGCACCTTGTAGTATATATGCAGGCGCCTTTATAAGCGCTTGAATTTCAGCTGCCCTAGTAATGGGTGTCATTAGTAATTTTGGCTGCCCCGACTAATTTTGTGCTTTCGCTTTTCAACGACTTTGATTCGCTTACGATGCTCATAACTTCTTCATACGAGGTCGGAATGACCCCATTCTTTCACCGTTGGCTTCGTAATTGTCATCCTCATGATGATGACAAGAAATCTTGGATTTGAGTGAGTTCTACTTGTGTTTGGCTAAGATAGCCCCAACATCTAAGAAACTCAAAAGCTAACAAAATCAAAGCATAATGAAATGAAAACCAACAATAAAGGAATGAAATAAGGTCTGAAACTAGTGCAAATAATGCACCTATCACTTGAGTTGTTTTCATTTCTATATTGTAAGCTTTCAAGTCGTTTCTGATTGAAAACATAACATGCGAAGTTATATATATGAAACTTTAGTCTATTAGACTTGATCATCATATTGTGATCAAAGTATCAAGGAACATTATATCAATAGTGATAAGTGCTTTATATTGGTATATTTAATTACGGAGTATAATGCTTATCTTTTGAACTTCGTAATTGCGACATCGACATAATCTTTGTAACTCGTTGCTAGATTGTGTAGTGAACGTAGGTTTGATTTCATACCTATAAAACTATGTTTAATTACATGAGTAGACATACGAACTTGTTTCGTAGTTGAAAGGACATCAAGAGGATTGAAGGTACAGTTTTCATTGAAGATCTCAAGGTTGGACGATCCTAACCTATATCGGAAATCAAGTTATAACCAATTCTAGCTTATGTTGGGAGTCAAGGTAGAACTGATCCCTACCTTTATTGGGAGTCAAGTAAAACCCATCCTAATTTTATAAGGATTCATGGTAGAACATGTCCTAATAGGCAAAACCGATTTCTCTAAGTCACATACACTTTAGGGTTTGTGGGATTTGGATATTGGGTTTGCAAAATAGGAAAGTTTAAGATGTCGACATAATGAGTAACTTGAAATTAATATGTTTTGTTTTACCAGCAATCAAAAACATATTTCTGGAAAGATATATTAGTTAAGTGCTAGCTAATATTGAGTTGTCCATGAAGATTTTGGTTATACAGTTGGATATTGGTTGGAATTAGACAAAACCGAATTTAGGTGCTTTATTGCGGATTTTAAGAATATTTTCGGTTATGGAAATTCCTTGGTGTCCAAACTACCTTGGTATATAAATAGTGAAGTTTGTTTTTCTTACAAACTTATCCTGAGCCATACGAACTTCATCTTGGTTGTTCCTGGTGTAGCAGACTAATAGTATTCTTATAATAGTATCTTGGAGCGGAGAGTAACCTAATTAGGAAAAATATCTTACATCCGCTAGTTTAAAAACTTCTTTGGGATCAAGAAGCGTCTACTAGTACTGTTGGTGGGAAACTAGAATTGCATTGTTGTTTTAGTTTTCAATTATTGATTTGATTGACTAACGGTTGTTAACTCTTGATTGCACCTAGTTTGATTATTCTTGAGAGTCTTCTCTTATGACATAAGGTCACCCAAACTATATTAAGAGATTAACATTGACTTGTGATCATCCGTTGTTAACAGACTTCGTTCTGTGCGTGATCGATAAGAAGTCAGGAATCAAGTTTGTTCTTGTGCAGGTACAAAAGACTATTGAAGATTTGAAGACAAGAAGATTTTTCTTATTGGTTTCTTATCTTTGTGAATTGATTCTTGCACAAACTTTATCGGCTTGGATCTGACTAGATCTAGTTTATTTTTTGATAGACTTGTTATTACTAGTCGGATCGACAAGCTATCATTTGGTGGTACTCTTCAGTATCCGACCATGGTATTTCTGTTTGACTTGATTTGGTTAACTTGTTTAATCCAAATCTTGGAAGATCTAAACCCGACAAAGGAGTTTAATTTATTTTAAACAGAAAATCCTTTGCTACACTCAACATACATATCTCTTATTGATTTCCTAAGATAGGAAAGTGGTTACCAAACAAATTAGTCATTTACTGTTTGGAAGACGATCGAAAGGGTTTAGTGCTTAAAGTCTTCAGAGAGGCTGAAGCAACTTAAGATAGTGAACTTTATCTTAGGAGTCACGTGCAGGGATACTGAGGAAACTAGGTAACTAGGGGTAGTTTACTTGGTCTCAACTATACGAAGATGGTAGTGTCTTTGTATAACAGCTTAATTTTGAGAGTATTCAAAACTAGACTAGGTTTCAGGGTTTTTTGCATTTGCGGTTTCATTGTTAACAAAATCTTACCGTGTCTTTACTTTTACTTTCCGCAATTATAATTATTGTTTTAGTTATAATTAAAAGTAAATACACTGTACGTTAATCCGAAACACTTGGGTTGATCCCTATAATTTAAGGTTTGGTTCCGAACTAGTAACTATATACCAAGTGTATACCTAGCTTGTGGTTGTTATCTTCTTGACAATTTCTGTCTATAGTAGATCACGCAAGGTATCAAACTTATGGGTTGTATTTGGTACCCACGTCATTTCATCTCTTTATTAAACTTTGTGCCAAAAAGCTTGTGTGGCAGATATGATTAATACATAAAGTGAATGGGATCTATAGTTGCGGAGAACGCTAACAAATATGGAGATTATGAAATTAGAAAATATAAAGATACATCTGCAAACTCGACCTGTACTATGGCAAGCCAAAGACCCTAGGAAATGTATATTTGCAGCCTTAAATAAATTTAATCCTTCAAATTGTTACAAGAAGATGGATAGCCCCAACGACCCAAACATCTGACACTAGCTAATATGGAGGAAGAATATACATCCAAAAGTTTCCACCATTATTTGCGCAATCTTAATGACCTCGTAGGATACTGAAGTATTTTAAACAGAAGAGGAATTAAGAGCAAGGTCAAAGACATTTGGTTGATTGTGGTCTTCACAATCTATTGGAATATTGGGTGTAAAAGAAATTATCTTGGTTTTAATAGTAAATCAAACCTTTAGAGAATATACATCAAGCTTAGAATCATATTGATGTGCTCCCAGAACCATGTGAATATAAATAATGCTATCTTGAACTAGGATACTATTGGATGTAATTTCGTTCCTATTTTAATAAAATCTTAACCTTCCTTATTGTTCATTATTAGGTGTATGCTATCTATTGTTTTATTCTAAGTTTTTGCTTTTAATAAAATCATTGAGGAAAAAAAAAAAAAAAAAAGGACAATTTGCATACCATCTTAGCTAAACAAAAATTCAAATTTTTTTTCTCATCCATCCCATTTCAGTTGGCCTATATGGCGTTGAGCCAGGATGAGTTTCCTCTTTAGCCACTCTAGCTATAGGACATTAAGATTGTATTTTTCGACCGTTCATTGAGAATTAGTCTAAGTATACCAAGTAACACCTGTTCGCTAGAATTTTTCTGCGATTTTCTGCTTTCTGTTATAAGTAGCACATATTTACTATCTTTGTCATTTTCTACCTTTTCTCGTCAGGGGTGGTTCAAACATTCCGTACCCTTTATTTTTGAATCCATAAACAAAAAAAAAAATTGCCAATAAAGAAAATAGAATTCTTAGTGATTTTTGCTGTTAATCTTTACTATTCCGAGAAAGTTCCCATCAACGAAATACATCCTGGGTTGAGTTGAATACATAAAGGGAGGAAGTTCACCTTGTAATATAGACTCCATTTCTCAAGTTTCATTTGTACATAGTAGAAGTAAATTTCCAACCTTCTTTCCTCCTCTCTCTTTCCTCCTCCCCCTTCTTTCCCCTACTACAGAAACCCCTTACCACCTTTTTAACTCCACTTCTTAGATCTGGTCATTTGAGGCCGGATCTGAGCAGGTTTTTGTTACCCTTTACTTGTAGTTGTAGTCGTTAAGATTAGGTTTATTTACATATTTTCTTTAGTTTTTGGTAAGTTTTCTACACCTTCATCTCTTGTAGAGGTTTATCTCGATTTTAATGGCCGTTCTTGGTTATTTTTTGGGGTTTAAGGTCACCATCGATGTTATCTAACTACGGAAGCTTTATCTTTATTCTCTCCGACGATGTAATCTTTACATGAATCTTCAATAATGATTTCTCCGACGACAGAAACTTCATCGGAATCTTCATCAAAGATTTTTCTAACAACGGAATCATCATCAATGGGTTTAAAGAGATTTGAGCAAATCACTCCTATGTTGGGAGCATTTCTTACTTTAGAAGAAAAACTTTTTTTTTTTTTTTTTTTTGGTCAATCAACAAATTTCAATTCATTCAAATCAAAATAGTGATTATATGTTCGCTTACAAGATTAACAAAAACATCAAAATACATAAAAAAACATCAAGATAATCAAAATCCTAATACAAATAAGGATATCAACTACAAGTAGTTCGCGAAGAGAAAGAGCAATAAACCGCAGAGATACCCAATTTTTGATTATGTATAAGGGAGAGATGATGGTATATTCCGGAAATAATTCCGACCATTTGATTTGATTGTATTCTTTCTTGAAAAGAGATGCTACTGGAAGGAAGGAGTATTTTCCCATAAACTTGTAGATCGAATCGTTGATGTTTTTGAATCAAGAGTAGCAAGCCACGAACCGGCCATCAAAGATCGAAGAACTCGCCCCACAATGACGAAGAAAAATCACCCCAAAACGGCGAAGAAACATGTCAAAAGACACAAAAAAATGATGTAGAAACATCTTATTCAATAAACTATTACCTAAAACTAGAAAAGAAAAAGAAATCCTTGCTCGGATCCGATCCAAAAGGATTTAATTCCAAAAAAACCCATTATTTCTCCGATTTAATATGTTCTCATTCATATTTGTATTTTGGTCTTCTCCGGTAATCCTTCTCTTTCTCTTATTGGATTTCTCGGTACGGTAATTTTATAAAATGTTTCTTTATATTCTCTTATTTTCGATCTTTATCCCATTATAACCTTGAATTATTATTAATGAAAAGGCGCTTTGTTATAAAGAAAAAAAAAGTTTCATTTGTACATTCTAATCAAGCACCCAAAATAATCAATCACATGTTTTTCTAGCCTTAATTTTGACTTTGGCGGCCGTTAGGATTCTTTACGTACCCATGAAACTGTCAAAATATACAACATATTTGTGGTGTGCAAATTCCAAAGGCTCAAACCAAAAAACCCTTCTAAAGAAACAGATGAGGAGTTCAGTTGTACTTGAGCTATTGAGCATATCCAACTCCTTTAAAATCCAAACTCATATGAACCCCCACGTTGAATGGTGAGCGTCACCGTTCGCTTAAAAAAGAGCTTCAATATTCGCTTAGAGAAGAGTTTGTACATTCGCTTAGAGAAGAGTTTGTACATTAAACCTGGAGAGGACACTTGGCGAGACTCTATTGGTCAAGGGGTTATAACTTGGAAAACACTCTATTTGCAATCCCCTAGAAATACTAATGGTACCCATTAGTTAGTTAGGTTTAGTTAATATCCAAATTCTTAAATTATTTGAATTTTTTTATACCTATACCCCTGTATAACCTTACGTATAACAGGGTTGAAAAGATCCCCTGTATATGTGCGAATCTTTACAAAATATTTTCTCAACCTTTTCTCACTGTATTTATAGTAATATGGATTAATGCTTCCGTTTTTGGGTGAAAATCATGACTACTTGTGCGACATCATGTCTAGCAACAAATAGACGATCAGACGTTTATCATTTCCACAGAATAATATGAATGAAAGGAATCATGCATTACAATTCAAAAAATTGCTTCTTTTAAACAAAATAACTTGTTTTGACAATCTAGATTTTAATCCATTCAAGAAAAATTGAATGCGGTTTTAGTGATGATGGTTATTGTTAAATGAAATAGAGATTTTGAGATCATGGTTCTAGATTTTGATGGGGTTTTAGCAAAGTTGGAATTTGTGGGGTTGATGAGAATCAATCTCTTGAATCAGCACCGAGAACCCTAGCACGCTGTTTTGAAGAAAAGAAAAAAAGAGGATAATATTTTTGTTTCTCGAAATAGCTGTGAACGAATAGGTATGGGTGATTTATCGGGGGTACGCTAAATATATAATTTTGATGGGTAGGAAGATAAGCAGAGAGGGTACACAGATAAAGGGGTATCGTTAGTATTTTTAGGGGTATATTGAGGAACACCCTGAAAGAAAAAAAAAACATTAAAAAAAAAAACCCTAACAAAATCTGGTTTGGTTTCATCGCTCCATCTCTTTCTTACGCCTCTAAACTATTTTGTGTTGTTGAATCGTACAGAAAAACAAAGAAAAAAAAAACAAACCTAAAACATCAATGCCAGTATACTCCTAGAGGCTATACTGTGCTATAATTGATCTCAGGTATGTCTATCTGTTACCTCCAGTATACTCCTTGAGGGTAACTGCCTCAAAAAAGAATACCCCGACCTAAGAAAAATCTTTTACTTTTTTCTTTATTTGTGAACGTTTGTATATTTGATTGTACTGCTTGGTAAGATTAAGATTGATCATATTTGATTGTACTGCTTGGTAAGATTAAGATTGATCAATTTTGTTGAGCTAATGATAACGCTGGACATAATTTATGCTTCTTATACTGTTAACTGCCGGCACGGTGGGTGAGGACATGAGTTTTGATTTTTAGTATAAACATGATTTGGGACCAACTGGTGGCTATTGGAAAATAACAACGCGACAATTGGTTACTGGCCAAAGGAAACATTCACTCATCTAGATAATGCTGCAGTTGTTTGATATGGTGGAAAGCAGGTGCAAATCCTAACATCCCAATCCCACCGATAGGAAATGGGCATTTTCCAGACAAAGATTATAGCAAAGCTTCTTTTATGATACAAATGAAGGTTGTCACTATGACTGGTGACACGGTCGACTTCGACCCACTTAAAGTACTGCTAAATACGCAAGATACAGATTGCTATGATATTCGTTTTAACTTTCGTACTTTGCTATAATTTTCATTTCCTTTGTTACTTAAATGCTAATTTGCAGTAGCTTATGCATATTCTTCCAGTACATGTTCATACAATGACATCTATTTGGCAGAAGTGGAGCTTGAATCTCGGCCGGCTGTTCTTCTCAATGGAGCCCAGTAACAGTATGAAATATTAGATGATACATAGAGCTGCAAGGTCAAGTTGTGCAAGTTGACCTTGCCGTAGATGAAATAACAGTATGAAATATTTTGCTTGCCGTAGTGCAAGTTGTGCAAGGCTTGACAAGCCGGCGTAAAAACTATGTTATATTTTTTGGAGATATTCTCTAGTCGCCCCGGTACTTGCTACTGGAAAAGACTTTGGATTTGGATTTGGACATAGAGCTGCAAGGTTTATTAATGGATTTTAACACGCTGTAGTTTCTTTTACTGTTGTTGCTTTTAATCAGTCATAAGGACTGATTGTTGTAAATGGTGGAGCTCGAGTGGCTGGTGAAGATAAGTGGTTGTTGATTGAGAAAGAGGAGATGCTGCTGTTATCTGGTGGTAGTCGGTATTGTGTTTCCACACACGGAAACAAAATATGGATGATGAGGAAGCGATGGTTGACTGAGCTGTTCTCGGGTGAGTTCTAGATGGTCAAAGTAAGTTTGGCATCATATATTTTTAGCGTCGATTGTTTGTTTGACTGATCTGCTTATAACAGTTTGGCATCATATAATTTGGTTATGAGTTTGATTTCTTAGTTCGGGTGTCACATAATTTTCAGTTTTCTGTTAATTTGGGTATGAGTCAGATTACTTAGTTTGGGTGTCACTAGATTTTCCTTTTTCTGTTGTGGGATTTGCTTGATTTAGGAAAAATGTCTTCTTGGTGTGATTAATGCTTTGATAGTTTTGTCTCACTACTTATAGGATTATATTGTTCTGTTGTTGTTTTGATTCCTTGATAATTATCTAAAATGGATTGTGATTACTTTTCAAATGTAGCCAAGCAAACACTGTTAACCATGGAGTAATGTATGACTTTTCTTAGTTTTGAAACTGACATATAATTGTATATAAAGCATGCAGTTTATAATCACTACCAAAATTCTCAAGCAAGCCTTCTGGTGATGCAGATTCGACGGTGTCAGGTATAATTCTTCATACCTTGAAAAGGCGGGCAATGATTTTTCTTTGAACAAAGAAAAGTTCGAAGAGTAAACTAACAGGGTTCAACCCCATCTCTGAATTCTGGAAGTAAATTTCATTAGTTAACAAATGTGTTTACCACTCAGCCAGTTCTAGAAAAACTAATGACGACAAAAGGATATTGTTCACCATACTATACAAGACCAGAATTGATACTTAGTTATTTTCTTACTGCCAACATGTACTTTCTGGAACTAGGAAAATAGGTTAATATAATTTTAACTATGGTAACATTTTGGCTATGATCTGTGAGACTATACATGTTCAGAGGTTATGTGTGAGAACCTTTCTACTAATTTCTTATACATTTAGCACTGCTATCTTATCATCACTATGGCATACTCAATGTCTTGATGTCTGCATGTCCTTTACCAGAACTTACTATTAAGTGAAAAATGTTAAGGCTTTTGTATACTGTAGAGCATTCTACGTATTTAATGTCTGACCCATGCCATCTGCAGTACCTTGGATGCCTATAAGACGTTTATAAGTTCATATTTTATTGTTTCCAGAGTTTGGCAGTAGTATTATTCCATGATATGCTTCCTGGGTTTGAGAAATGTGTTTCATTTGTTTCCATTATGTTGATGTGAGATAGCAACTGCTTCATGCTCCTTCTATAATGTGTGCAGAATACTAACTAATTTGTAGGTTTATAAGGTACGCAGATACACCATGACCTAAAGGGATTGTTACTTCTATGTATGTATTCACTACAGGGCTGGTGCTGTGCGCAGAGTACACAAGAGTCCTCTAGACTAGATGTGATAATTGAAGCAAAATAGATAGGATATCAGGTACTTTCCCCCTCGCACCTATAAATCCGTTTTATTGTTGATGTTTTATTTGTTTCAAAGTTTGGCAGTAGTACTATCCTTTGATGTCCTTAATGGGAAGGAATAACAAATTCTGCTCATTTCCTTTATACTCATATATGAAAAACTTGAAGAATTTGTCACTTTCTCCAGGATAGCAAAGACGCATTCGTATTTTTTATTTGATGGCGTATAAGTGGAGTTTGGCTCTGGCATCAAAATGAGGAAACAACTCCAGATAAATTTCTGACGAAAATGGTAAAATAGCTTTAGTTCTTGAAACTATTTTGTAAAGATACTAATTTATATGCTTCGATTTTGTTTTCTTTGGCTTGGTACCTTATACATTTACTGTCGATATAAATAATAAAATTCAAATTCTTTGTTAGAAATACCAGACTTCAATAAGGATGTCACCAGGCTTGCTAGGAAGCTACGACTTTCTCTTTTGCTCCATAAGCCATTTTATCTGCAGTTGCATTATTTTTTTGTGAAAGCCCTTTGATAAGAGCTGATTTTATGAGGTATCGATCTATGCTCTTTTGATGAGTATCCAAGTCCTGAATTTCTTAATCTAATGTTGTTTTGTTTGTTTTCTTTCGATGATTGCAGATATCTCACAACTGCATGTAGCTATATATGGAAAACATGCTTAAGATGACTAAGTTAGTCATACTTGCATATAAATGTACGTATCTATCAATATATGTGTAGAGTCTTAATTAATTCAGGATATAACAAGAGATTTGTACTTTTTATTATGCAACTTAAAACAGTAAAATAAATCAAAGCTCATGGAAGAGATCGAAAAGTGCAAGGATTCTCCAACTGAAAAGAAAATGCTGGGTGGAGAAAAAGAACATTTGCAGAATGCTACTTACATGGTTTGGATATGCTCAACAAACTATAAGATACATTTCTTATCATTTGTACTTTCCATGGTTTTAAGAAATTACGTTTTATTGTAGTGAAATAGAAATGGTATGCTTAGTTAAACTGGGTAAACATTCCTGGGGCCAATCATAGCTTTAGATCTGCTCCATTCTCATTCTTCGTTCGTTACATCTTTAGGTCCTGAATTTCAAAGAAATAGGTTGTATCTGGGTTTGTAGATTGTTTGGAGTTTCAAACGGGTAACCTTGCGTCTTATTTAATATTCAGTCATAGAAATCCTTAAGTTGTTAATCTTCACATCTCTATTTGATATAGTTTTGATCTCGAAATCCTTCTGTCAGCTATAATATATATCTTTGACTGCTTATCAATATTGGTTGGTTCTTAATGCAAGATAAATTCTCTCATGTCTTCTCAGTGCTTTGGAGAAGACAAGGTTTAATGCATCGTGACGCGGCTTATTAATTTTTCTTATCTTGGTGATTAATCTAGAAACATGGTATCTCAAATGCAGCTGAAGGAACCTGGGGTAATCCAAAAATTATTATCTTAATGAAAACTGGGTGGTGTATGTTGGGAATTCAAAATGACCTGCAACTTTTCTAAACTATTTTATTATCTTAATGAAAACTGGGTGGTGTATGCTAGGAATTCAAAAATGACCTGCGACTTCTCTAAATTATTTTATGAAGTTACTACCATTTTCAGTTTTATTTGTGTGATTGATATAATTTGTCTACTCTTCTGACTTTTCTTTCTGATGCCATGTTACAAAAGCAGCTACACTTCAAGCAACTTAGACTGTTAGAGAGAAATTCGGATAAATCTGATGTAATTTATTTTTTCCAGCCATTGGTCACAAATTGGAAGTCTCTGAAGGCATTCCCTGTACCCTACTATTGAGTTCATTGGATGTCCCACGAGAAGTTGCTATTGACATTATTGATTACCAGGTTCATCAAATGCATTGGGATAGGGCGAGGCGAAGCCGAGCCACACCAAATCAAATCGGGACGGGGCGAGGCGAAGGCGAAGCCGAAGCCTAACTTTACCAAATCAAATCGGATGGGGCGAGGCGGGGCGAAGCCACTCCTAATAAAAAAGGATCGTGACGGGCCCGAAGCCGTGCGGCACCAAATAAAAAATGCATCGGGACGGGGCGAGGCGAAGCCGAGCCACACCTAATCAAAAATATATCGTGATTGGGTGGCATGAAACCCCACGACACCTAATAAAAAATATGGCTAAAAGAACAAAAATGCCTGAGCATAGCACGGGCACAAAATCTAGTAAGAAAATAAAAGTTGGAAACAAGAAATTCACCTACTTACCAAAATTTGATTTACTAAAATAAATAATGCTAAAAGGCAAATTCATTTCATACTATATGTTGTTAAAGCAAGAGTCTATAGTCAAAGCTGGGGATCTATACCTGTCTAACTGTCTTGATGGTAATCAAATTTAATTTTCTTTATTGTATAGTTTTCCTTTTTTTCTTTTGCAAAATAATTGATAGACACTCCCACCTAATTCCTACTTACTTTGCCCAAAAATTGAATGCATACACATGCATATACGTACCTCTCCCATCTCCTCCTTCCTTCAAAAGAATGTTAAACCTAACACGTGTGCCCGCATATCTCATTACCCCGAAATTTAATCCAATTTGAAAAGTAGAAGAAAAAAATTGCCCATGAAAAGCTAGATGGTTATCGCATTAATTATCAATCTTAATCCTAACCACCTCCCAAATCCTTTCTTTTCTTTATGAAATGGGGCACTATTACTTTATATGGATGGGATCCCTCACCAAGTAGACCAGCAAACCATTACCGGTAATTTGCTGCTATCAAATTTAGTAGAGAACTAATTTTCCAAAGACTTTTTGTGATCAAATAATACATTGCCTGTCCTAGTTGATCTTGTGATTGTAGCCACTGTTAGTTGTTTTTGGTATCCACCACGAGCGTGAACTCTTTTTAGTGAAGGGGCTACGAGTAAGAAGCTGTCCGAAACTTACACGGAATAAAGCAAAATTACTAATAGGGGTACCAAATTATTTGGGAGTGTACCACTTTACATATGAGTCAAAACAATCATTTGTTTTTGGATTGGTGCACCCCCAATCAAATTGGCACCCCCATAAGCAGCCTTGGAATAAAGACCTGCTAAAGCGGGGCAATTACAAGTTACAACATCCCTCGTGATCATATTAGACTTTACAAAAAATCTTGTTGCCCTTGCAAATTCCTGATGGAAAATGTGACATCAAAAATACAAAGATGTTTACCAAACAAATAACCAACAATCGTATTCTTAAATCAAAAGTGATTTACCATAAATGGAAAATAGTATTTATATTCAACCAGCAAATTACTATTTTACTCTTAAAATGTCATTATCTCAACAGTTTGACAATTATTTCCCCCAGAATTTCCACATACTACCCCTTATCTCTTTCATTGAATTGAATGAATAAGAGCGTTAACGGCGTATAGACCACAACAATGAATTAATGAACAGTCTCCCATGCATTTACTCATTTTGGACTACCAACTGTCAAGTTGGTGAGGGCGGTAGTATGTGTCGAAAGTGTGAACCCTAAACTTATACTCTAACAAAAAAAAAACACTTTAATACTCTTAACAAAAAAATATCTCTTCCCTCCATTTTATCTATATAACCAAGTTATTCCCCACATCAAAATTTCTTAAACCAAAAAAACTTGATTTTTTTCTTTCTTCTCAAAACAAAACTCTCCAACACGAATGTCTCGTGCTAATAGTTTCAGTGAAAAAAAACTTGGAGGTTCAAATCGTATTAGACCATCAGATATTGAACTAGAAGATTTAGATGATAGTTCGGTTAATGACTGGAACAATCCTGCAAGAATGTCACCGACTCTCGGAGAACTCTTAAAACGTGTCGGTGATTCAACACGTATCGAAGGCGATCTTATACCGACGACGTCTGAGCATCGAGTTATCGATATGAATGAACACGGCGGTGGTGCTGATGATTCTTTTTCTAATAAGATACCATCAAGATCCGTTCCTTTTGTTCTTTCTTTCAATAATCTTACTTACAGTGTTAAAGTCCCTACAAAAATGAGACTTCCTACATGTTTTCGTCGCAAAAACAAGCTTGGAGATGAAAGTTTAGCATCATCGAGACCTAGTACAAAGACTTTGTTGAATAATATATCTGGTGAAGCTAAAGATGGTGAGATTCTTGCTGTTCTTGGTGCTAGTGGATCAGGTAAATCGACGTTAATTGATGCTATAGCCAATCGAATAGCTAAAGGAAGTTTAAAAGGAACTGTGACATTAAATGGTGAAGTGTTACAGTCTCGTTTACAAAAGGTGATTTCTGCTTATGTTATGCAAGATGATCTTTTGTATCCAATGTTAACTGTAGAAGAAACACTTATGTTTTCAGCTGAGTTCCGTTTACCTAGATCTCTTTCTAAATCGAAGAAAAAAGCTCGTGTTCAAGCTTTAGTTGATCAGTTGGGGTTAAGAAATGCTGCGAATACCGTTATCGGTGACGAAGGTCATAGAGGTGTTTCTGGTGGTGAACGGAGAAGAGTTTCTATTGGTACTGATATTATTCACGATCCTATACTTCTATTTCTCGATGAGCCAACGTCTGGTTTGGATTCTACAAGTGCGTTTATGGTTATCAAAGTACTTCAAAGGATTGCTCAAAGTGGTAGTATTGTTATGATGTCGATTCATCAACCGAGTTATCGAATTCTTGGTCTTCTCGATCGGGTAATTTTCTTATCTCGAGGACAAACTGTTTTTAATGGTAGACCTTCAAATCTTCCTCGTTTTTTCGAGGATTTTGGGCATCCAATTCCAGAGAATGAAAATAAGACAGAGTTTGCATTAGATTTTATTCGTGAACAAGAAGTTTCTCCTGCTGGTACTAAGAGTTTAGTGGAATTCAACAAAACATGGATTTACATGAATAGGAAGAATTCCTGTACTTACTCTGCAAATGGTGTAGATTATCGAGGGTTATCATTGAAAGAAGCTATTAGTGCAAGTATTTCCAAAGGGAAATTAGTTTCTGGTGCAACAAATAATGATCCTCATTTTACATCTACAATGGAAACATTTGCGAATCCGCCATGGACTGAAATCAATGTTTTAAATAGACGCTCGTTGTTGAATATGAAACGAATGCCTGAGCTTGTTGGTATCAGATTGGGTGCAGTTACTATCACTGGTTTTATTTTAGCAACAGTCTTTTGGCATCTTGATAATTCACCGAGGGGTTTACAAGAAAGATTAGGATTTTTCGCGTTTGCAATGTCTACAACTTACTACACTTGTGCTGAAGCTCTTCCTGTTTTTCTTACCGAGAAATTCATTTTCATGAGAGAAACTGCTTATAATGCGTATCGCCGGTCATCTTATGTTTTATCTCGTGCAATCGTCGATTTGCCTGCTCTAGTCTTACTTTCGGTCGCCTTTGCGGTAATTACTTACTGGTCTGTTGGTCTAGCCGGTGGGTTCCATGGGTTTTTGTTCTTTTTCTTGATAATCTTAGCTTCATTTTGGGCGGGTTCTTCTTTCGTAACATTCTTATCTTCGGTTATCAGTCATGTTATGGTAGGTTATACCGTGGTGGTCGCAGTTCTTGCTTACTTCCTTTTATTCAGTGGATTCTTTATGAACAGAGATAGAATGCCAGTTTACTGGTTATGGTTTCATTATATCTCTTTGATTAAGTATCCATTCGAAGCTGTTCTGCAAAATGAATTTGCGGATCCAAACAAATGTTTCATCAACGGAGCTCAGATTTTCGATACTACCCCGTTAAAAGGTTTCCCAATGGAATTGAAAGAAAAGTTATTGAAATCAATAAGTAGTACACTGGGGTTCGAGTTAACGCCGACTACTTGCGTTACCACCGGAATGGATATATTGAAAGATCAAGGTGTCACTCAACTTAATAAGTGGAATTGCTTGCTGATTACTGTTGCTTGGGGTGTGTTTTTTAGGATTCTCTTCTACTTCTTTTTGTTAATTGGAAGTAAGAACAAAAGAAGGTGAAAAGATTCGGGTCTGCTTGACAATGAAGATTAAAGATAAATTTGGCGGGAAGAAATGGAATTATATGTCAACTTAATTATCTTTTAAATCAATTACCTTGTTTAAAGAGAGTATGGAAGAAAAGTTGGAGTTTGGACTTTGGAATGTAACTTGCAAGTTGCATATATACTTTTGGGTTAAATTTTTTTGTTTGTTTGTTTGGATCTCCTAAACATTGATCACTTTTTTTTTCTTCTATATAATAATTGAATTGTGAATCTAATATGATCATATGTTTTTTTGTTCTAAATCAGTTCAACCATTACTTTAATGTTCCAACAATCTCAAACATACAAAAACTTTGTACCATACTTTTATGAATGTTATTTACAATTATTACACTTCCTTCACACTCATGATAGTGCCTGCATAAAAACAATCCAATAGTCAAAATTTTGACAGGTTGTTCACAAATGTTTATCTTTTAATTACTACTAGCCAGAGGTCAGATTTCATTTTTGGGTCTCTGTCGATAATGTTTATATTTTGATCTTACGCTAATCAATGGAATATGAACAAACTCTGTTTGTCTGTATTCACTGGACTGCAGTCGAATCGATTGATCATCCAACGCAATGTACGTCTGTAAATAAATAATATTGGGTCCGCTTTAATTACACCTGCTTCCCATCAGTCCATCCGTTCGTCTACTAACCTAACCCAACCTTAATGTATTACACCGCCCATATTCAAGCCTTTGATAATATCAAGTTGTATTTAGGTTTAAATGACCTTATTTTTAGTGTATAATTTTCAGTGCAAAGTTTTGGTTTAGGTGTTTTAAACATGATCAATCTCCTTGTTAATTCAACAACAGCATGCAACAAATTTAAAATAAAAGTCTTAATGATATTAGTTGCAATAATTTTAAGAATAGCGTTACAACTGCACAACAGACTGCATTAACGTTTTCTTCAATCAAACACTTTTAAGTTCCCATTCATTTAGATAGAGAAAATTGAATGGGGCAGGTTAACATAGAAGTTGCATGACATGAGCAGAGAAGCAGGGTCATACTGTTAGATTTCATTGATTGATATTAATTGGAACCCCTATTGGTCCCCAAATCCTATAACTGTATCCCTACCATAGTTTTTACGTACATTTTTATGACACGGTAATTACTTTTTATTGTATATCATTCCTACCTTACAAGGGTAAGGGTTAGAGGATTGGAATGGCAAGTCCAATTTTGTGCACACTATTTAATAAGTGTATATTTCATATGCTCAATTGATTGATTACTTAACAGATGATCTATTATATCTATGTTTAGAATCTCGTCTCTCATTATATAATTCTCAAAATCAGTGGTACAAATTGAAATATCACGTGCATAGTTATTAAAGAGCGTGCATGGAATCGGACTTGCCAATGACAATGCATATTACTACAAAAAAGAGAAGAAAGGAAATCAATAACAATGAATATTAACTTTTCTAAAATCTCCAAAAATACATATTATTACCTCCAGAGATACTATCATATTTTTAGGCTAAAATGAAAATGTGATAATATCTTTTACAAAAACGGGGGTATTAGTTAGGGATTTTTAAAATTCTTAAAGCTCCCCTATTATGGGAGGTAGACTTTAAAATTTAAATTTTCACATTTGTAAGATATTTTGGTAAGCTTTAAAAAAAGTCTCTCCAAAATAATTGATTGACAATATTTTTTATTTTCTATATGAAAATTAGTTTATGAAAATTAAAGCAAAGGGATGCTTGTTTGGATACAACCCACTATCCATTGTGATAGTGAATAATCTCCATTACATTGAAGACCTACTGAATGTTTGGATATAACTTGTTTTTTCTTTGGAACTGCCTTACCAAAAGAAAACTATTAGCACAAACAACCTCGTAATGCGAAAGTTGACAAAATTAGGATATCTTCCATAAAGTTTTCCCATTCTCCTTCATACATAGTAGAGATTTTTGTTAATTTAATAAGTTCCGGCATAACTTTTTTCCTTAGAGGAATCAAATTGACACTTCTATAACAGTAAAAGCTCCTTCGCCTAATTGAGGATAACATTTTCAGTTATCACGCTCCCCATCTTCATATTTCTGCAATTTTCCCTAAGACCCTTGCCTTGCAACTCTGTGATGTAGTTTTTGATATTCTTTTCTTTTGCTACGGTGAAAGTTGCAATCAATCACACAATCTCTCATTCTTTTTCATTTGCTGCTCTACGCGTAAGTCCTACATTCCAAGTAGTTTTTCCTTTTATTTTATTTTATTAATGAACATAATTCCAATACCTGCATGTTTCAAAGAGAATTCAGAAACAACATGCACTACAATGATATTCGACGAGGTTGGGATGGTTAACTGTATAATATCTTTTTGTTGCATTGCTGGGTTTCTCAACAGCGGGTGTAGAAAATTGCCTCTTGAAAAGGTTGAGCTGAGAGTTTATCGAGTTGATGGTAGTGATTGACGGGGTATGTTTTTTTTTTATCATTGTAGATATCATAATCCGCACCATACACGTGGCAAATGGTGAAGAGTCGGAGCAAGATTATACAAGGCAGTAACATACACAATATCATCTCTAAGAGTGCTTCAAAGCTAAGCTAATGTCATTTTAGTTGGGCCGACCGACCGGATGGCCCGAAGGGAGGGAGTCTCTTCTATGGCCATTTTTTTGTAAAATGAAACCTCACATAAATTTGTAATTTGATAAAAAGATTTTGGTAGTGTGCACTTGATAATACCAAAATAACCCTCACTTTTAATCCAATTACTATAACTCCTTATGTATCCTATTTATTTTGGGGTATAATTGGAAAACAAACTTTAATATAACATATCTAAAAATCCGTGTGTTGGAATTTTACAAATTTTATATCGTTGAAGCAGAAGAGATAAGGTGAAGAAAAGGGGAGGTTTTGGTTGGCTGAAAAGAGGAGTAAGAGATTCACTGTTGAAAGACAATTTGTGAGAATTTCTTATTTTCCTGTTTAGATTTTATCTTTGATTTATTGTTTTATGGCTTGAATCAAGATCCAATGATCTTCTCTATTTGATTGTGCTACCAGATAAATGGTATTCACAATTTGCCGCTAGAAACATGGCATGGGTAAAGAATTTATTATGCATGTCGTAGATCTATTATTTTTTAAGCTGTTCACTAACTTTGTGAAATTGGTTTTCATTTTTCCTATTTTTTTCATTTAAGATAACTATTAATCATTGCTTTTAAATGGAAAGTTCGTTTGGGTACTACCAAAAATCTAACGAGAATCTTCCGTTCTTCTATTTAAGTTATCGACGGATGTTTATGTGAATCCAAGGATCTGCACTTACAAATCTATAAACTTTTAAGCTTTTCATGAAGGTTTTTGAGCTGGGTCCTAATGGATCAAACCCCTTTCTTTTCCTATTTCTCTAAAAAGGTGGATCGAATGTGTCAATTGATTGAATAAATCAAAAATGTTTTGCAGCTGGTAGTTTTGAATCTTTTGATTTCCGTCAAAATAGAAAATTAAGTTTTGAACTAAACTTTTAAACTTGCCTTTGATATGCTTGAGAAAATGACTTAGTGAACAATTACATTTGAACTTGTTTTATGTTTAATTTATGGGTTTCAGCCAGTTCTACTGATTTTTATTCCAACACCATTTGATTTTTCTTATAAAACCCCTACTGTATTCATGATTCAATCAGCAAGATTTTTCTTTGATTTTCAACCTGTAATCTATGTTTACCGTCTCACAACTGTTTGTTTTCAAGTATTCTTGATATGCAGGGACTGAACACTTGATCATTATACCAAGATCGCTGAACGATCAACATAATGTATAAGTTTGAATACACAGGCCCCATTCCAACAAGAAGAGATCTAGTACCCATGCTCCAATGATGCAGTACCCGCTGGTGATGTTTGCCTCGATGATCTCGACCCAGACCAGCTCACACTTTGAGGAAGGAGAACAACAGTTCGAGTCAGAGATGACACCAATAGCAGAACGAAGGAACAACGATGATGCAGTCATGATCCCACTGACCGACGATGCAGCTCCGATCTTCACTCCGATGATGCAAGGTTGCTGTAGAACCAGTTGCTTAATAATGGCAGAGTCTTCCCACGATGAGCCAAAGTCTGAAGACGGTGGACCGAAGCCAAATTCTGGCGACTATGATGATTGTTGCCGACGTACAAGCTACCTGACGTGAAGGTTCTCCAAAGCTCCTACAAAGGACCATGAGAGTTTACAAACCCAAAGTCCAAGTCAACCAAAGTAGCAGTACCATCTCTTTCGAAACAGTATTGCAGCCAGGGTGCTCCATCTTACAATACCAACGATGATACAAACCGGCATGCAAACCCGATGATAGCTCCGGTCCTTATGCCGATGATCATATGCACGACGATCATGCAAGGTCCCGTGATGATCATGTCAAGCCCTGCAACGAAGGTGGTATGTCCAATGACGATGATGAAAGCAAACCGGAGCATAGCTCACCCGACGCTCAGCTCAATCCCGATGATGCATACAAGCTCTACTCCGATGATGCCAATTGGAGGAGAGCAACAAAACTCAATTCAAAGGCTACTTCGATGGTGGAATGGTGATTCCATCAAAAAACTCTTCGTTTCAATTTTGTGCAGGTACTTAACTTATGAGGAGTATCATCACTGAGAAAAAGTGGACGTCCAGTCCTCCTTCCAAGATGGAAGGAAAACCAAAGACCCATAAAACGGCAGCAAGGTGGACGTTCATATGAAATACAAGCTGAAGACAAGCTGCTCGAGTTAACCGACCCGCTGCCTACGTCAAGTCACCTGGTAATCCAAAGTCCGAAGCTAACTGCAGGTGAACCAAAGTACGTTAGCAACGATGACGATGCAAGTCCGATGATATCAAAAAAGCTCCAGTCCCGCTCCGATGATATATACATTCGGTCCCAACAACGATGTAGCTTCCGTGCAATTTGGATTTCCAAGCTAAAAGAACAGTTGGAATGCAACAAAAAGGGCCAAGGATTAACTCAAGCTCCGTACCTCAACCCGATAATGCAGCTTCGCTCCTTATCACGATGATGTAGCTCCTATCCTATCACGATGATTCAGTCCAGCTCAAGTAATGATTTTCGAAGTAGGATTCCCGACGAATCGTTTTTTGTTTCTCTTTCTTTATCATGCAGATTTCACAAGTTGATACAATGAAAATAGATCTGATACGAAGCAACTGACTGCTCACCGTGCACACCGATGACATGAGATCTGATGCCAAAGAACAAAGTGAATGAACCGGTGTGCACGAGATCTGATGCCAAAGAACAAAGTGAAATGAACCCGACATACAAAGTGACCCGTAGTCTGAAGTTCTGCTACGAAGATCTCCGAAGACGATGATCCAAGCGCCCAGCTAAAGAAATGGAAAACTTTCCCGAAGCACAACACGATGTTGTTGCTGCTGGACCCGAAGTACAACACGATGATGTTGCTGCCGAATCCAAAGTACAAATTCCAACGCCAATGATCAAAGTTTCCCGAGGCACAAACCCAACGACGATACTTCAAAGTTTCCCGATGCTACCCCGATCCTCATCCCGATGATATAGCTCTGCTACGATGCTGCAGCTCAGGTTCAAGATGGATTAACAAGCTAAAATAATAGTGGAGCATGATTCAAGATGGATTGCTGCATGATGAGAACAATCCATTCAAGTAAAGGGGCTGTAAATAAGGATGTTCAGCATAAGTTTTTCCTTGTTTTTGATTTTGTGAAGATCCGTGGACCATGGAAGCAGCCTCACCAGTCAATAGTGGGAAATTCACGCTTCAAAGAGTGAAAGATGACGCTCCATCCTCTCACCAAGAAGATGCACTTCCATTAGAGATGAAAGAAGTGATTTTGTGTACCTGCAGTTAAGCTACGGAGGAAGTCAATCCATGAAGATAACTAGATGATCAGGAAAACTCCATGACGATGGAAACAACCCGAAGCACAGTTCATCCTGTGTCCAGATGATTCATGAAGGCCGAATACATCCAAAGTCTGACGATGATAATCTCCGAAGACAAAGAGCCAAAGTCTCGATGATGCAAAGTCAACGAAGATGGTACAAAGCCTTACAACGAAGGTGCAAAATAGACGACAATGGTCCAATCCTGATGACGATGATCCAAATGACCCGATGTCCTAAGATTCCCGTGGTTCTAGGTCCGAAGATAATGAACCAAAGCTAGCTGACGACGCTAAGTCCGATGTGGATGACAAAAATACAAGCAACCCGATGATCCAAGTCCCGATGATCCAAGTCCCGAGACAAGCGGACGACGATGATGGTTCAAAGTTCGATCAATAAATTCCACACGATGATGAAAGTACCTGAAGTAAAGGATGCCGAAGCATAGACCGATGATGATACAAATTCAGAGGATGACGATGCAATTCCGATCCCCCATTCCGATAATAGCTCTATACCAGTTAATGCTGCTGCATAGCCGCCATATAACCGCAGCGTGGCTGGCTCATCGTTTATGTGAGGAAGCTATGTAAGCTATGTAACCGCAGCGTAGCACAAAAGACAAGAAGCAGCCGAAAGTACAAACAGATTACTTATGGAAATGACTCTTTGTTCTACTTTTA
Source organism: Papaver atlanticum (assembly GCA_023531105.1). Lineage (NCBI taxonomy): Eukaryota > Viridiplantae > Streptophyta > Magnoliopsida > Ranunculales > Papaveraceae > Papaver > Papaver atlanticum. The sequence goes on from JAJJMB010001336.1 coordinate 5,384,419, forward strand.
TGCAGGTTACATGGGTCATGACAATTAGATGAAAATCGCAGTTTGACTAAGGCGGCGGATTTAGGACATACACGAAGCATATGCTACAACGATGGCATAGATAATCAAAAGGGGGCGGTAACAGACCTCCTATGGATCAGAATACAACGTTTGGCGCAGTTCAAAGTCATCCAACGATAGGGACAAGTCGATGACATGATGGCATCCCCAAAAGACAACGATATTGATAAGACGTAACAAACGACGACAGGGCACATCAACAACACTGGCGATGCAAGGAGCCGGTCAATGAGCAACATCTCAGCAAGCCGAGAACAAGACAATGTAGTTCGGACCCAGTACAAGTCATGCCTCAAGTTTCAAAAACAGGGCTAGCCATCTAGTTTCCAGTTCAAACCCAAGGGAAGTGTACATCCACATACACCGACAGCACCACTTGATGATATTCACTACAACAAGTAAAAGCTTTTGTGTAGCTGTGACTTGATTAATCAACTAACAAGAGACATTGACGCTGCTAAGTAGCTGTTGCAACCTAAGTTCATATGAAGCCAAGGAAGACAAAGTTCGCTTCAGTGCACAAGGGGCATATAGTGGTACGAAGATGGCAGAACGACGCAGTAGAATACCACAAAAATGGAGCCTGCAAAATTTTCTTGTTTTTATTTTGTATAGGCAGGCGGTCCAAAAAGTGAATACTTGCTGAGGAGCAAACTTTAGCAGTAACCAAAGCTCATCCAATGCACCAGCGAAGGCTCCACATGGGCAATTACTTTTGCTCCCACAAGCTTCGGCAACCAGCTTTCGAAACCAAAAGAGGGGCATACATATACCTCTAGCAACTAAAGAGTTTGCCAATACTTTTAATTACAGGAAATTGAATTCGTTCTTTGTACACATACATTTTCATAATACTTCGTACTTTCATTTCATACATTCTAAACTACAGAAAACTACATACATTTTATAAATAGTGCATACATTTCCATGAGAACATTTCATACATTTTTATAAATTGCATACATTTTGCAAATCCAATACATTTCATACATTTTGAATAATGCATACATTCCCAGAAATCGCATATATTTTTGATATTAATGCATACAACAGAGAACCGGGGCAAGCATCACCGGTCCCATATCATCATAACTGGGGAAAGCACTTGTGTGCAATCTCTCCGGACTCCCCCGTAAGCGTCTATGAGTGTATGACCAGGGGAAGGCATCCAGTAGAAAGAGATACCCAAATTGTCTAAACTTAAGACCCCCACCGTTCGGTAATCCCCTGGCCCGGGATTGGCCAACGGGGTGACAGGTCCCAAACGTAGCACAAGGTAATCCCTTTGTGACACTATGGTCTCAAACACTCACCGTGCTCAGCGATAATGAATTCATAAACCTGCACAAAGCAGGGACAAGAGTAGCCATATAAATACTTAATGAGTTTACTACTGCTTAAAGAATTTTACATTGTTCACTAATGTTTATTACTTATGCCATGAATCTATCTTATTACTTATTACATAGAGAACATTTATTTAAGAATTCCATACACCCATGGTTCCATTAAGTCCCAAATGGGCTCTTTCATTTAATTCTTATGCAGCTTATACACCAATCTATAACTCGATCAAAAGCAGGTGAGACATAAAGCTACTGCACACAAGATGATGCTGTGATATAAGAGCTGGTGACACTAAGATGTAAAGAAAATTGTCGAGCTGCTGCGTACGTGATGTTGCCGCGGAATACAAATTGATATTACACCAAATAATTGCATGGGACTATCTGCGCTGGACCGCCGCTAACCGCTACTGCTGTACAAACAAAGCTTTGCTATTACTGCATACACGCTGACGAACAAAGACTTGCTGCCGCTATGGGAGCGGGACATTGTTGCTGCCAATATCCTGCTATGGCCATACTTGCTGATCTTTGCCGTACTTACCTGAGCTGTGAACCCGTCATCACAGTTGCACACCGTTGGTGCTGTACCTGGGTGCTGCTCAACTGCCGTAATGAAGTTCTTTCAACATGGAGCATGCATGGGGCAAACACACAACTAAATGCAAGAAGGCTTATCTCGGCGAGACAAGGAGGGTGATGATTCCAAGTAAATTCGACGAGTTTAGTATCACGGAGCGAGCATGAAGACGAATAAAAGCAAGTATACAGGCAAGTGAGGACGAAAGCAAGGAAACCGTTGGAGATGGATATAACAAGAACCAAAGGAGCTCAGTGAAGACTCATTGCTGATTAGTTGGTGCTATAGGTTGGGTGGTGACTATGCCACGTTCTTGCTAATGCTGCTGCTCCACTCACCACTGATATTACCAACCGCCGCTAAGCAAATAACGCTGGGAGATGGTAGAAGGAGACAATATGAGAAATGAAGTCCAAGCACTGTGGCGATACCTAGCAAACATAGTTTGCAGTCGAGAAATACTTTGCTCTTTGTAGGTACTATAGCCACGCAAATTTATCAACTATTGCAGCCACGGAACAGAACTCTCAGCATGGAGCACCTTCAGAAAGGACAATTGGGAGTTAGGAATAATTAATCAAAGCAAACCAAGTTGCCAGACCAAAGCAGGGATAAGCAGCAAAAATATTTCCAAGGATCGTTCGCCAAAGATCTTGCTCGTGCGAAGAAGAGCCACTGTTATTGTGAACGAAGTGCTGCTTTTAACGGACTTTCCTTATGGTACCTGCTGGTGTTGCCGTTATAAACATGACGCTGTGGTACCCAATCAACTAATGGAGATTCACTGATGCTGTGGGGGCATACCAACATCACTATTATGAGAATGAGACATCGTTGTTGCTTGTCACCTACTACCGCACTGCCGATGCTGCGACCAAGTTGCTGCCGCTAAGTACCGGACGTAGTTATTAATACCCGTTGGAATATCAACCACCGTTGCTGCTCACTTGAAAATCCGACGCGATGCTCATATTCAACTCGGAGCGGGAGGAGAATAAAGAACCATTTTCCATCGTATACTAGGGACCAACAGGGGAAGCTCAAAGAGAACAACAAGCAATTGAGTAAAAGCTCACGACAACCAAGGCGATCCAGTGATGCTGGCGGCAATTACTTTTGCATTCGGACCAGTAGAGCAATTCAACCAACCATGACAAGGGTAGCGAACCTACAACAACTCAACATTAAAGCTCAACGGAGTCTACACCACCACTGAAGTTACCATCAGTTCAATTGCACGCTGCTTACCTCGTGTTTTCTTGTACCTACGACGCTGGAAACGTAGATACTGCGTACAAGTTATTATAGACAGTCCTGTTGAGGCGTACCCGGTGCTGCTGCTGCTGCGAGAGTGGGGCATCGAACAACCACATCAAACAACTGTATCGTACATGCCTACTACTGCTGTTTCACACCTTGTTGATGTTTTGTTCATGCTACTCGACTAGTGCTACGAAGGGAATTTAACATCGCCGATGTTGTTGCTTTTCTAAACACCGCCGTCAACTTGATGCTACGACGAGAAAGTTATCCTCGACATGAGGCGCAGTTGGGGCAATCTTACGTGACCAATGAAAGCAGACCTGCACGTCGACGCTGATGAAGATGGAATCTCAACTGCCATTGTCGCTGCCAACAAACCAAAGGAACAATGACGATAGTCCAATTGCACACTACACTCCTGGAGCGTCCTATACCCGAAGCTGCTGCCAAACTAGTGCTGAAGAGCCCTTTCAACTAGGAGCAGACATGGGGCAAGCACACCAACAAGTACAAGAAAGCATATCCCAACGAGAAAGGGTAAGATACATTTGAACTCTTTGTTTGCAGGGACGTTACAAAATTTCGGTAAAGAATAGGGGCAAGTATTAATACTTTGTCATAGTATATTCTTCACCGAAATTCCTCTACTAGGGACGCCAAGGCTGGATGAAGGAAACACGTACTAAAGCATGGAGCAGCAAGGCGAAAGTGGTTTTTTCTCAAGGATCGTTCATGAACAACCCTCAAGAAAAAGGGCAGATTGTAGATATCATAATCCGCACCATACACATGGCGAATGGTGAAGAGTCGGAGCAAGATTATACAAGGCAGCAGCATACACAATATCATCTCTAAGAGTGCTCCAAAGCTAAGCTAATGTCATTTTAGTATTAAACGAGTATCTCTTTTCCCTATAAAGCAGAAGAGATAAGGTGAAGAAAAGGGGAGGTTTTGGTCGGCTGAAAAGAGGAGCAAGAGATTCACTGTTGAAAGACCTTCGTTCCCTCAATACCTTCGTTCACTCAATATCTTCACTGAAATTCATTCACATCAATGAAGTTCATCAATCTTGTAACACCAATGAATAGTAATACTTATCCTTCGTTTTCCCGTGGATGTAGACATTCCGTTGTCGAACCACGTTAATTACTTTTGTGAGAATTTCTTATTTTCCTGTTTATATTTTATCTTTGATTTATTGTTTTATGGCTTGAATCAAGATCCAATGATCTTCTCTATTTGATTGTGCTACCAGATAAATGGTAATCACAATCATGGAAGCACTCTAGGCACCTTGCCTTCCAAATATACCAACAAATCACGAAATAGTTCTCTGGCAGATCTAAAGAGGTTATAGGGGCATTACACTAGGGACAATCCAATCGGTTATCCAAGTATCCACTCCGGTTCTGCCATCTCTCGAAAGAACATGAGAGAATCTTATTCCAACCCATACCGATCTGCTAAAACTAAATTCACATAACATATGCATCAATGGTTCGGTTTTCTGATTAACATGGTACATATCGGAGAGGTGTCACTTATCCAAGCACTGATCTTTTTAGCCACTGAGAACATATCGTAATAACATTTCCATACAAATTAACATTTGAATTCTAGGGGTAATTTTGAAGTGCAAATTTTCATCAATGTCTTGGAATCTATGGGTAAGACAGTACTCTGGTTCCCTTGAGGATTTAGAGCCTGCCCATCCTCTATCAGGAAACTGTACACTTTTTTAACCGAGAATTTGCCATTTTCAACAGTTGACCATCCCAACGCATCTTTTCATCCTTCATCATCAGGCAGCTCAATAGCTTGAAAATGTTTTCTGCCATTTGAGGAGTGAAAACTTGAGAGATAAAGTCATGATTCCAAGTTTTATTATTCTGGTATATTAGTTGATTTACACTGACTAAGGTATTTTGGGTTGATGGTGTAATATCATTTTTGATGATTTGGTTTGGATCATTCAATATGATCCAGTTATGGTTTCAAATTTTAATATCTTTACCATTTCTCACTTCCCATCTAGCATTTTTAATTATCATTTTTATCCCTTTCCATAATCCCTTAGAAAGCCAAGAGCCGGTAGTGAAAGGTCCCTTATAAAGAAGGGGGAAGAGTTAGAAAAATAGTTTGTCTTTAGAATTTTATACCATAGAGCATATGGATTAACAAGAAGTCTCCATCCTATTTTTACCATCATAAACCCCAGTCCTCCTCTTTTCAATGGTTTACAGATAGATCCCCAACCTCTTAAACACACACCCTTAATTTGTGCTTCTCCATGACCTCACCAGATCCTCTATTCAGAGCATCCATATTCCTTGTAACATCCGCATTTTTCTCATGTCGCATGCTCAAAGATACGTCATGGCCTGAGATGAAGCTTCATCTCAAGCTTCTGTCGCATGTTAAAAGGAACATTGGCCTAGAGCCAATATGGCGCATTAGAAGTCATATTGACCGAAGGCCAATATCGCGCCAAAATGGCACATTATGTTGGGCATATTAGCCAAAGGCCAATATCGCGCCAAGATGGTGCATTATGCTGGGCACATTGGCCAAGGGCCAATATTGTGCTCAGTATGACGCATTACGTGAGTTATACCAAAGGCCAATGTGGCACCAAATGGTGCATTCGGCCTGTTGGGAGGATGGCCTTGAGCAAAGTAATGCTACCGTGGCGCATTATGCGGGTCATTGGCCTATGGCTACATCACAAATGGTGCATCAGGCCAGAGCAGGCTGGCCGAGATAATTGACAACCATCGTAGCTGTAAATATTGGAGTTGTCATAGGGCCAATATTGCACCATCATGGTGCAACAGGACAGAACAGGCTGGCCGAGGCAATGTACATCCACCATGTATGGACATTGGAGTTGGCTTATGGGCCAAAGCTGGAAATACAACCATCATGGCGCTTTACAGGACTTGGCCTTGGCAACGGCCATGAATAGTGAAACAAGGTTGTCAAAGTGCTCCCCGAGTTTAAGTTGTAAAAATTTCCTTAAGACATATATAAGGAGGGGTAGTTGGTTGAAGGTGCATATGTGAACTGTGCACAAGTAAGCTTCATAGCTTAGCCTGAAGAGCATAAATGTTGCTTAGCCCTCATTTATAGTTGTGTAGCCTTGCCAACATAGGATGCTTAAGAATCATTAAGCAATGCTGCAGACTAAATATGCATCACTTTGATGCATTTTGACGGAACGACCTATACAAACTAGGCCATTATTGCTTGGTCACGGCCTTGCAACACAAGTTGGCTTAAGTTTCTCGTCCCTTCGAGGATGAACTACAATCGGTGCTTGATCCCTTTAGAGTAGGGAAAGGTATGTAGGCAACCACAATGAGTTGCAGCATTGCCGGTTGATGTGATTTCAACTTTGTTGTAGTAAAAGGTTCGTTGAGACTTGTGAAAGCAATTGATTTTAGACTTATTTAAACTAAAAATAGAGAAAGTTTAATTCCAAATTTGATTTCAAGATTGAAAATAACCAAGACACTAGATTCCACTATTACACATGAATGAATGATGGCAAAAATTCCAAAACTCTAATTATCTTTTAAATCTCTTATTTCTTAATTCACAAATAATCAGGCATATTCTCAAACATTAATTGTATTCCCTAAGCATAGATTATCTAAACAAAGTATAACCTATCTAATTGAATCACAACTAATTAAGAAAATAATGCAAACAATTAAAATTCTACAAAGTAGTGATTGAGTGAATTATAAAATACAAATTAGAGAAAAATAGAATAGTTACCAATTATTCATGCATAAATAGCTTCCTCCGTGCCTTGGTTACGCGAGAATTAGCTCATCATCATGGAAACATGCTCAAAATTCATCTTTATTGCTCAAAAATGGTGTTCACAATAATGAAATGGGAGAAAAACAATAAAACCGGGTTTGTAACACTTTTATTTGTTACAAACCGAGCTGTTACAGAGAACGATAAAACTGAAGTGTTGTTGTCACTGTAGCAATACGACCCACAAGGAATTGTCGTTGTCACTGTTGAAAAACGACGGTTCAGCGTGCGTCTTATGTTCTTCGTGTTCTTCACAACAGCAGAAAATGGAGTTTTTCTGCCACTTGATTTCTCGACTCTCTGGTTCTTCCTAACTGCTCCTAACTCTCGACCTCCATTATATGACCCCAAGGGACTCTATTTATACCCGAAATATGCATTGAATCTCCTCCATAACTTTACAAATTCTCGGCAGTGAAAGAAAATATTTTCGGATATTTTTTTTTTCCTTTTTTAGCTCCTTATGCGTTTTACAGCTGAAAACTCTCCTTGTTTAACTCTTACACGCCTATAGCATTCTCCCAGCACATTCCAAACTCTCCCAGCACACTCCAAACTCTCCCAGCACACTCCAGCAACATCAAACGCGTGAATATCTTCTCCCTTTGCACGTACTCCCCTGTTTTGCTCCATGACACGATTCAGCCAATTTTGATCCAAACGAACACCCATACCAGCTTTCTATGGTCATATCACATCTACCCATGAAGTTTCAGCTATTGAGTCTACCTCTAACCCCTCCAAAATCCGATCGAAATTCTGCCAGTGAAGAGAAACGTTTTCCCGCCAAAACCAGAAATTCAAATGAAGAAGAAGAGGTGCCCTTAATCCAAAACGCGGGTGCCTTTAACAGCTCGGTTGCCTTGGGGTGCCTTTAACACTTTTTCAGGGTTCCTCCGGTGCATTTCTGAGGTGCCTTTAGTACTTTATCCTGGGGTCTAAAACACCACTTTTTGAGCCAATTTTGCCGCAAGAGCTTATTCCCTAGAAAAGACTTAAAACAACTTTATTAGAAATAAAATGAGTCCTAGATAATATAGTTATGGGTGAAAATGCGTCACACTTACGTGCTTATTACCGGTCCAGCATCTAATTGCGAGATGATTGTGGCATATTGGCCTCTCATATCATCTGGCTCGGCATTGCGATACAAGAGATGATTATGGACAAACTTGATGAGGCAAGTTGTATTCCATTTCTTGGATGCTCATAATTCCTATCAAGGCGTTCGACGTACGCATGCACCAATTGCACATTGGGCATGGCCAGGAAAGTAAGCAATATCGGTATGCAAGTTAGCGGAGCTTGCATAAGCCTAAGGAAAGTACGGCATAAGCCTAATTGATCCACCCTTGGCACGAGCAAGATCAGTGCATGCTTTCAGTAATTTCTAAGTTAAGTAGGACGCTGGAAATAGTCTTACCATGGCCTATGCGCAAGTTCAAGGCATGTCCTATGCCTAAGAAAGACTAGAAATCCCGTGATGTATGAAATAAAGCATCGACATTAGTCTCTTGGGCTTTAAACCCTTCAAAGAACAAGGGTAAGATGGAACAGTGTGGAAGCTAAGTTAGCTACATCATGCTTGTCGAGCATGCTTGCAAAGGGAAATAAACGTGCATTTTCCTGGAACGAAGAGAAGTTTTAAGGCCTAGTTTGTAGCATCATAATGGCGCATCGGGAAGTTATTGAACCTAGGGATGTCAAATTTAATCCTGGGCATGTAAAATTCAATCTTGGGAATGGGCATGTAACTAAAGCCTACGATCTTGGGCATCTCAAAATTGATCCTAGGCATGTCAAATTTAATCATGGGCATGTAAATTTAATCTTGGGAATGTGCATGTAAATAAAAGCCTATGGTCTTGGGCATCTCAAAATTAATCCTAGGCATGTCAAATTTAATCCTGGGCATGTCAAATTTAATCTTGGGAATGGGCATGTAAATAAAAGTTTACGGTCTTGGGAATCTAACAATTGATCCCAGGCATGTCAAATTTAATCTTGGGCATGGGAATGTAAGCACAAGCCTACGGTCTTAGGCATCTCAAAATTGATCCTAGGCATGTCAAATTTAATCCCGGGCATGTCAAATTTAATCTTTGGAATAAGCATGAAAGCACAAGCCTACGGTCTTGGGCATCTAAAAATTGATCCTTGGCATGTAAAATATAATCTTGGGCATGTGCATGTAAGAGTAAGCCTACGGTCTTGGACATCTCAAATTGATCCTAGGCATGTCAAATTTAATCATGGGCATGTCAAATTTAATCTTGGGCATTGGCATGTAAGCAAAATCCTACGGTCTTGGGTATCTAAAAATTGATCCAAGGCATTTCAAATTTAATCTTGGGCGTGGGCATGTTAGCACAAGCCAACGGTCTTGGGCATCTCAAAATTGATCCTCGGCATGTCAAATTTAATCCTGGGCATGTCAAATTTTATCTTGGGAATGGGAATGTAAATAAAAGTTTACGATCTTGGGCATCTCAAAATTGATCCCTAGCATGTCAAATTTAATCCTAGGAATGTCAAAAATAATCTTGGTCATGGAAATGTAAGCACAAGCCTACGGTCTTAAGCATCTCAAAATTGATCCTAGGCATGTCAAATTTGATCCCTGGCATGTAAAATATAATTTTGGGAATAGGCATGAAAGCACAAGCCTACGGTCTTGGGCATCTCAAAATTGATCATTGGCATGTCTAATTTAATCTTGGGGCATGTGCATGTAAGAGTAAGCCTACGGTCTTGGACATCTCAAATTGATCCTAGGCATGTCAAATTTAATCCTAGGCATGTCAAATTTAATCTTGGGCATGGTCATGTAAGCAAAATCCTACGGTCTTTGGCATATCAAAATTGATCCTAGGCATGTCAAATTTAATCTTGGGCATGGGCATGTAAGCAAAAGCCTACGGTCTTTGGTATCTCAAAATTGATCCTAGGTATTTCAAATATAATCTTGGTCATGTCAAATTCAATCTTGGGGTTGGGCATGGGCATGTAAGCAAAAGCCTACGATCTTGGGCATCTCAAAATTGGTCCTAGGCATGTCAAATTTAATCCCAGGCATGTCAAATTTAATCTTGGTCATGGGCATGTAAACCCAAGGCTACAGTATTAGGTATCTCAAAATTGATCTTAGGCATTTCAAATTTAATCTTAGGCATGGGCTTGTAAGCAAAATCCTACGGTCTTGAGCATTTCAAATTTTATCCCAGGCATGTCAAATTTAATCATGGGCATGTAAATTTTTATCTTGGGCACCGGCATGTAAGCGTAAGCCCAGTCTTGGGCATATCAAAATTGAACCTAGGCATGCCAAATTTAATCCTGGGCATGTCAAATTTAATCTTGGGCATGGGCATGTAAATAAAAGCCTACGATCTTGGGCATCTCAAAATTAATCCTAGGCATGTCAAATTTAATCCCGGGCATGTCAAATTTAATCTTGGGAATGGGCATGTAAGCACAATCCTACGGTCTTGGGCATCTCAAAATTGATCCAAGGCATGTCAAATTTAATCCTGGCATGTCAAATTTAATTTTGGGCATGGGAATGTAAGCACTGGCCTACAGTCTTGGGTATCTCAAAATTGATCCAAGGAATTTTAAATTTAATCTTGGGCATGGGCATGTTAGCACAAGCCTACGGTCTTGGGCATCTCAAAATTGATCCTCGGCATGTCAAATTTAATCCTAGGCATGTCAAATTTAATCTCGGGCATGGGAAAGTAAGCAAAAGCCTACAGTCTTGGGCATCTCAAAATTGATCCTAGACATGTCAAATTTAATCTTGGGCATGGGCATGTGAGCAAAAGCCTACTGTCTTTGGTATCTCAAAATTGATCCTAGGCATTTCAAATGTAATCTTGGGCATGTGCATGCAAGAAAAATCCTATGGTCATGAGCATCTCTAAATTGATCCTAGGCATGTCAAATTTAATCCTGGGCATGTCAAATTTAATCTTGGTCATGGGCATGTAAGCCCACGGATACAGTATTGGGTATCTAAAAATTGATCCTAGGCATTTCAAATTTAATATTTGGCATGGGCATGTAAGCAAAAGCCTACGATCTTGAGCATCTCAAATTTTTTCCTAGACATGTTATAATACTTCTTTTCTTTTTTCGATGGTGTTTAGAAGCTAACTATGACCGGTTTTTTTCTCTCCTAGGCGATTTTCTTTTCCAACTTTTTTCCCTTCATGTTTAGGGTTTGATTTTTCTTTCGTTTTTGATCATCCAAATCAATTTCGGTTGGTTTATGATGATTGATTCATCTGTTGTTACAACATCTGGGGATACTAAACTTAATAGTAGTCATGGTACATTTGCTGATATACTCAAAGGAAAGAAAACCCTAATCCTAACTTCTGTTTATCTTTCCAAGTTACCTAATCCAACCCTAAAAGAGGGTGATGAACCTGCATTAGAAATCCCTTTGGAGTTGTTTCAAGAAGGTTGCAAGATATTTCAACATAGTTTTATTGCTAGATTAGACTTCACGAGTTTGAAGTTTTCTGAAGTTAAGAAACAACTTTTAGAACAATGGAAACTTGAACGCATTAAATTTCTTCCAATGGCTAAAGGTTTTTTCATTATTATGTTTCGTCTGCTGAAGATAAAGAGAAGATTTGTAATGGTCCAGCTGCAACTATTAACAATCACTTGTTGAAGCTTATTGATTGGTATCCATGTTTCAACCCTAACAAACAACGTTCTTCTCATGCTGTTGTTTGGGTTATGTTTCCAGATTTACCGATTGAGCTTTGGATTGAAAAGTCTTTGCTTTCAATTGGGAAGATTCTAGGCAATCCAATTGTGGTGGATGAAAAAACTTTACAGCTTGATTATGGTTTTTATGCTTCAGTTCTAATTGATATTAATTTTGCTAAGCATATTCCAGAGAGAATTCATCTAACTTCAGGTGGAAAAGAGTTTTGGTAGTATATTGATATTCAAAAGTATCCAAAGTTTTGTTCAAAGTGTAATATTATTGGTCATAATGATGTTGAATGCAAAAAACAATCGGTTAGAACTGAAGGGAACAAGGAGAAATAACAACAAGTAGTCACGGGTGAGAAGGTCTTCAAGAGAAGTTATGATCCAAATGTTGGTAAGAAGTGGCAAATAAAGAAATCCTCAACTGAGTTACCAGAAGTTAGTGTGGGTGATGATGGAAATTAGGTGATTTTGGTAAACTCCAAAAAATTTGATCAAGATATTGAGAAGTGCAAGGATGCAATGGCCCATGCAGCTCATGCAAATCATGAAAATAAAATTGCCGCTTCAAAGGAAACAAGTAGTAGAGATGATATTTCTGATCAGTTGCAAAAAGAGCTTGCTAGCTGAGGTAGAATTTCGTGAAGCTCAGTTACAATTTTCATTAAGTGTAAAAACGCTATTGCTGCTCAAACAGCTCTTGCTGCACGTAAAGGTAAGTCAGGAAACGCCCAAAATTCGGAAACCAAGTCCGTGACAAAGCCAAACGCTGAATCCGTGTACAAGACAAACTCTGATTTGGAAAGAAAATCCGGGTACAAGCCAAACTCTAGTTTAACGAATTTGGAGGATAAATCCGTGTCTAACCCTAACTTGTTTAATGATGCATCAAAACAGGATTGGACGCAAGTTAAGGGTAATAATTCACCAACTAAATTTTCTTTTACGCTTTTGACTGATGAATTGCTCAAACATTCTGAAATAATTAGCAAAAATAGATATGAAGTTCTAGAATCAGAATTGGGTTTTAGAGATGATGTGGAGGAAGGTCAGCAAAGTGTTGTTGATAACTTAGATGAGGAAGATGCTGATTTGGACGCCGCATGTATGACTGTTGAAGTTAAAAGTTCTAAGGAATGGGGTAAGGTTACTGATCACAATAAAAACAATAATAGCAATGTTTCAATGATTGAAAATGCTAAAGATTTAGTTGAGAACTCAACTGAAACTATTGATGCAGGAAAGAAGTATGCTTTTCTTGACAGATTAGAAGCTATAAGGCAACAAAAGAAGGAAAATATTCTCAATGAGGAGGAGTTTGAAGAGGTAGGCAACATCAAGAATGATGAAGTTCAGACTAACTTCATTAGAAATCCAGCCTATAGAAATGAGTATTTTGAGGAAAAAAGGAGCTCTTGGAGAGAATCTCAAAGAAAAAACCTCAAACTCCTATTAAGCGTGTTCTGGTGATAATTATGCTTCAGATGAAGATGAATATGACAACATTTATGATGATGAGTATAATGAGTTTTATGGAGACCCTGATGTTTTGGCAGAAATCCTTGCTGGTCTCCAACCTAAGAAGAGGAATTTTAAGGTGAGAAAGGGGGGTAAACATTTTGAAGTTCCTATTTTTCTTCTTTTTGTTAGTTATTTGTGTTTAAGAGCTTTTTTATGAGCTTTTAGTGCTATTTTGCTGTTATTTTTTCACCCCTTTGGTTTATGAGGGTGGGGGGGCTTGAGCCTTCATTGTAATTCTTGTAATTACGTTTTTTTTACTTTAATAAACCATTGGAATTAGCAAAAAAATAAATAAAAAATCCTACAGTCTTAGGCTTCTCAAAATTAAATCTAGGCAAGTCAAATTTAATCCTGGCTATGTCAAATTTAATCTTGGGCATGGACATGTAAATAAAAGCCTACGGTCTTGGGCATCTCAAAATTGGTCATAGGCATGTCAAATTTAATCTTGGGCATCTCAAAATTGATTCAAGGCATGTCAAACTTAATCCTGGGCATGTCAAATTAAATTTTGGGCATGGGCATGTAAGCACAAGCCTACGGTCTTGGGTATCTCAAAATTGATCCAAGGAATTTCAAATTTAATCATGGGAATGGGCATGTAAGCACAAGCCTATGGTCTTGGGCATCTCAAAATTGATCCTAGGCATGTCAAATTTAATTTTGGGCACGGGCATTTAAGCAAAAGCCCACGGTCTAGGGTATCTCAAAATTAATCCTGGGCATGTCAAATTTAATCTTGGACATGGGCATGTAAGCATAATCCTACGGTCTTAGGCAACTCAAAAATGAATCTATGCATGTCAAATTTAATCTTGGGAATGGAAAATTTAATCTTGGGAATGGGCATGTAAGCAAAAGCCCACGGTCTTGGGCATCTCAAAATTGATCCTAGGCATGTCAAATTTAATCTTGGGCATAGGCATTTAAGAAAAAGCCTACGGTCTTGGGCATATCAAAATTGAATCTAGGCATGTCAAATTTAATCTTGGGCATGTAAAATTTATTCTTGGTCATGGGCATGTAAGCAAAAGCCTACGGCCTTACGTATCTCAAAATTGATTTGAGGCATGTCAAATTTAATCCCGGGCATGTAAAATTTAATCTTGGTCATGGGCATGTAAGCCCAAGGCTACAATATTTGGTATCTAAAAATTGATCATAGGAATTTCAAATTTAATCTTGGGCATGGGATTCTAAGCAAAAGCCTACGGTCTTGAGCATCTAAAAATTTATTCTTGACACGTCAAATTTAATCTTAAGCATATCAAATTTAATCTTGGGAATGGGCATGTAAGCACAATCATACAGTCTTTGTCATCTCAAAATTGATACAAGGTATGTCAAATTTAATCCTTGGCATGTAAAATTTAATTTTTGGCATGGGCATGTAAGCACAAGCCTACGATCTTGGGTATCTCAAAATTGATCCAAGGAATTTCAAATTAATCTTGGGCATGGTCATGTAAGGGTAAACTTACGGTCTTGGGCATTTCAAAATTGAACCTAGGCATGTCAAATTTAATCTTGGGCATGGGCATGTAAATAAAAGTCTACGGTCTTGAGCATCTCAAAATTGATCTTAGGCATGTCAAATTTAATCCTGGGCATGTCATATTTAATCTTGGGAATGAGCATGTAAGCACTAGCTTAAATTTTAGACGCCCAAGACAGTAGGCATGTGCTTACATGCCCATGCACAAGATTAAATTTGACATGCCCAGGATTAAATTTTACATGCCTAGGATGAATTTTGTGATGTCCATGACCCTATAATTTTGCTTACATGCCCATGTCCAGGATTAAATTTTACATTCCCAAGATTAAATTTAAAATGCCTAGGATCAATTTTGAGATACCCAAGACAATAGGCTTGTGCTTACATGCCCATGCTCAAGATTAAATTTGACATGCCCATAATTAAATTTTACATGCAAAGGACCAATTTTTAGATGCCCAAGACCGTAGGTTTTTTCTTACATGCCCATGCCATAGATTAAATTTGACATGCCGAGGATTAAATTTTAGATGCCTAGGATATTTTTAGAGATACCCAAGACCGTAGGTTTTTGCTAACATGCCCATGCCCAAGATTAAATTTGACATTCCCAAGAATAAAATTGAAATGACCAGGATCAATTTTGAGATACCCAAGACCGTAGCCTGTGCTTACATGCCCATGCTCAAGATTAAATTTGACATGCCCAGAATTAAATTGACATGTCCAGGATCAATTTTTAGATGCCCAAGATTAAATTTGACAACCCCAGGATTAGATTTGAGATGCCCAAGACCGTAGGCTTGTGCTTACATGTCCATGCCCAAGATTAAATTTGACATGCCCAGGATTAAATTTGACATGCCTAGGATCAATTTTTAGATGCCCAAGGCCATAGGATTTTACTTACATGCCCATGCCCATGATTAAATTTTACATGCCCAAGATTAAATTTATAATGCCTAGGATCAATTTTGAGATACCCAAGACCATAGGCTTGTGCTTACATGCCCATGCCCAAGATTGAATTTTACATGCCCAAAATTAAATTGACATGCCTAGGATCAATTTTGAGATGCCCAAGACCATATGCTTTTGCTTACATGCCCATGCCCAATATTAAATTTGATATCCCCAAGATTAAATTGACATGCCTAGGATCAATTTTGAGATGCCCAAGACCTTAGGATTTTGCTTACATGCCCATGGTCAAGATTAAATTTGATATCCCTAAGATTAAATTTGAGATACACAAGACCGTAGGCTTGTGCTTACATGCCCGTGCCCAAAATTAAATTTGACAACCCTAGGATTAGATTTGAGATGCCCAAGACCGTAGGCTTGTGCTTACATGCCCATGCTCAAGATTAAATTAAACATCCCAAGATTAAATTTGAGATGCCAAAGACCGTAAGCATGTGATTACATGTCCATGCCGAAGATTAGATTTGATATGTCCAGGATTAAATTTGACATGCCTAATATCAATTTTTTAGATGCCCAAGACCGTAGGATTTTGCTTACATGCCCAAGATTAAAATTTAAAATGCCTAGGATCAATTTTGAGATACCCAAGACCGTAGGCTTGTGCTTACATGCCCATGTCCAAGATTAAATTTGACATGCCCAGAATTAAATTTGTCATTCCTAGGATCAATTTTGAGATGCTCAAGACCGTAGGATTTTTCTTACATGCCCATGCCCAGGATTAAATTTGACATGTGTTAGAGCACTGCTCGGTCGAACTCGCAAGCGTTGTTATCTCAAGCTTGTTTGTGAAGTTTAGTTGATAGAAACTATAGTCTTGATTTCTAGTCTACTTATAGCTATGTCTCGGATTAGGATAGAATGTGTAGTTGAGCTTTAGACTTCATGACGTTTATCGATTGAAGACGAAGATCTCTTGAGGAAAGCTTGGAGGAACTTTATCAACAAAAGGTATGTGGAGACTAAAACTTATCTATCACTTAGAAGTCTATTCTACTCTATCTTCTAATAAGACTAAGTAGTATAGCCATATAGACTTTTATATTATACACATTTGATATTACAAGCCGAGTTTATCTCGCTTATCTATTTCTCGAAATATGTGTTGGAAGCTTTTTTCTTTAACTATGTTCATCATTATTCTTGACGAGTTTAGTTGGAAACAATTTATTTGTTGGAAACTAAATATTAAGTCAAAAGATGATCATGTGAAAATTTCCTTGAAACATCTTACATGATTTGTATGAGACAATTATTTGATGTCGACTTGGAAAGTTTCATATTGATCATTCGATCACTTGAAAATTACTTGAAGCTAATAGTTTGTGTGAGACAACTATTGTCGTCTTCTAAGGATGTTTCAATGATTGAAATGTGAGTTTAGAACAATTAACCATGTCTGGATACAACACGGTATGCATACCTAGTATGCGAACTGTATTGTTATGATTCAGGTCCGGGAACCTTGTTTGCGTACCCAGTATGTGAACGGTTTTAACTGTCAAGGTCCGGGAACCTTGTCTGCGTACCTAGTATGCGAATGGTTCTACCTGAGTTGGGTCCGGGACTGCTGGTCGCATACCTAGCATGCGAACGGCTGGACAAGGCCAAGGTCCAAAGCGGTTGTTTGCGAGTCTGATCTTCGAGAAACAACGATTGATAAGGAAAATTGATGGTTTTCATTGCGAAATTTATATCAAAAACTCCGATCTTTGAGAATGCTCTGAAGAGGTAGTTAATCTCTAGAAGAAGTTAGATGAACAAATCCGGATCAATACTGATCTTGTTGCAGAAATTGCAAAAAGTAAGGATTTGAAGTTTGTTAAAGAATCTTCAATGGAATTAAGAAACTCCTTTGATTCTTCCTTGAAGGATTTTCGTAAGTCCGGAGATAAGCGAGGTTTAGGCTTTGTGAAACCTGACATGACTCAAAATTTCACAGATGAGTTTAAAGATGTTTATACATGTATGTTTTGTGGTTCTCGTGATCATTTTCAACATACATGTATGCATTTCAAGAAAAGTTTAAAGGTTGCTAGTGATCTTCACAAGAAAGCTGAACAACTATTTACTGCTCTAAAAAGGTGTACAAAACTAACAAGAAAACCCAAATGGGATAATAATGTTAGTATGGGAGCTTTTGCTCTAAAATCAACGTCACACTTTCAATGGTTCCTTGATAGTGGATGTAGCCGGCATATGACTGGAGATCTTTCTTGGTTTGTGAACTCGAGCGATTTTGAAGGAGGTCCGGTAACATTTGGAGATGGGAGTTGTTGCTACATAAGCAAGAAGGGGACAATCAAACTACCAGGCATTCCTAAAACCTATGATGTCGTATATGTAAAAGGTATTACCGCTAATCTTCTTTATGTTAGTCAAATTCGTGACAAAGGTCATAAAGTTGTCTTCAATGCAAATGGATGTGACATTGTAGACAAGATTGGAAAAGTAATTTTTCAGGGAACTCATGGTAAAAATAACTGTTATCTCTTGTGAAAAGACGAGGGTACCCAAATACACCACAATCTTTTTGTTTTCAACCTATAAGTCCTCTTACCGAAAGTGATCGTCTATGGACAGAGTCGAGACAATACAACAAATCGGTATTCCCACTTTGTGTGATTGTCTATGGATACGAGATAGAGACAATACGACTACCAAAGTGTGATACTTGATAATAGGTTCGGACTTAACCGAACTCTATAGGATCACTATCAAGTATATCGGAGTTAACATTTGTGTAATTTACTTTAAATTATATAAACAAATATAATTGCGGAAAACAAAAGTAAATCACACAGCAATATTTTGTTGACGAGGAAAACTGCAAGCGCAGAATAACCCCGGGACCTAGTCCAGAATTGAATACTCTCAAAATTAACCGCTATACAAAATCTACACCAACTTCGTATAGTTGAGACCAATCAACTACCCCTAGTTCACTTAGTTTCCTCAGTATCCTTGCGCTTCCGACTTTGAAGGTCACGCACTGGTACAATTCCTTTGGATAGTATTCCAAACAGTAAAGGAACAACAAATCTGTTTGGTAACAACTCTATTGATTCTTTCCAAGATAAAGATATCTCAAGTCATACGCAAAGGCTCCTCCGTTTAATCTAATAAACTCCTTTGCCTGGTTAGATCAATCTATCTAATAACTACCAAAGCAGTTAAGTTTAAATTTGTTATCAATCAATATAGATCTCAACTAGAAGTTATAAAGTGATGCCGATCTCACGCAACTAATCAATCGAATAAATCCGATTCTAGTTGGATCCCAACCGATCAAGGTTTGTGCGTACACAAAGATATGATAACTAATAAGAAATCTTCTTCGTCTTCAAATCTTCTTTAATCTTCAATAAAAACCTGCACAACACCACTTGAATATCTTGTGATTAATCACACACATAACAGAGTCTGTTAACAATGGATTATCACAAAATATCTTTAGATCTACAAACAGTTCTAAAGATCCCGTCGATACTTCGATCTAGTTTGAGTGAATCTTATATCAGAAGAGAATATTCTCAAGAATAAACAAACTAGGTGCAATCAAAGTTTTAACAACCATTAGTCAATCAAATCAATCGAAAACTAATAACACTGCAATTATCTAGTTTCCCACTAATGGTACTCGTAGAGCTTCTTGATCCCATAGAAGTCTTTAAACGAGCGATCATAAGAGATTTCACCTAATTAGGATACTTTCCTCTCCGAATAGACGGCTCCACCAGAAACAACAAGAAATGAAGTTTGCCTGGCTCTTAGGATAGTTTGCTAGAAATGCAAACTTAGGTATTTATATACCAAGGATGTTTGGACACCAAGGAAATTCCAAAACCGAAAATATTCTCAAGATATGCAATGAATAGAAAAATTCGGTTTTCCTAATTCCAAAATGCTTGTCCAATATTTCCGAAATCTCTCAATAGAAATTCTCCAATCAGTAAAGGGTATATTAATTAGATACCCTTAGTTTTCACACCCAACAAATATACCCTTATACAACAATAAATATACCCCTATCATTTAAAAACCTTATCCATATAAAAATAGATTACCTTAATACCCTCACTTATATAATTTTTATTTTATTTCAAAATACAATTTTTTTTCTCTATCAACTTCACCGCCATTATTCCACTGCCACCATTCCACTACCACCATTGCACCACCACTCCGCCACCGCCACCGCCACCACCACTCCGTCGCCACCACCATCACTCCGCCAACGCCGCCACCACCACTCCGCCGCCACCACCGCCAAATTTTGGTGTCAACAACTAAAGTTGATCCAAAATTAAAATTAAAAAATAACTTTACTAGTACATATTCAAGTTTTTGTGTATCAACAAAGGAAGTTGATCCCAATGAATGGAGTCAACAACCAAAATTGATCCCAAAAATCTGGTATCAACAACCAAAGTTGATCAACTTTCTTTGTTTAAAAAATAACTGAAAAATACTCCCATTTTTTTTTGGGTCAACAATGGAGGTTGATCCCAGTGAATGGAGTCAACAACCAAAGTTGATCCCAAAATCTGGTGTCAACAACCAAAGTTGATCAATTTCCTTTGTTGACACAATAAGTGAAAAAATACTCCAACTTTTTTGGGTCAACAATGGAAGTTGATCCCAGTGAATGGATCAACAACAATAGTTGATCCGATAAAAAATGGTCAACAGTAGGAGTTGATCCCATAAATAGTTGATATCATGCATTGTTGGTGATTTCAGTACCTGATATATACATAATCCCCAATGTAGTAGTCCCCAAATATACATAATCCCAGTGTAGTAGTCCCCAAATATGCTCCTGAAGCTAAAATAGTTGCAAAATAAGCCACCACCAGCACCTTCAATACACACCAGCACCATCATCTCCAATACAAAATCATCATTACTCCTCTCTTCATAATTCCATATATATTCCCTGTAATTCCTACACATTCATCTAATCATTTTAATCACAATCCATTAGAAGCATTAGAAGCTTTAGATTCGAACACACCCATTACTTCTCAGCAACAACAGGTTCATCATCTCCAACATATCCCATTGATTCACACAACATAACCATCTCGAAATTCAATTGACCTCGCCTGCATCTCTGTGTATCAGTTTTATTTACGATTTGTTTTTCTAGTTCTACTTCAATCTTCAATCACTCATACCACAGCAATACCCATCCTGCTTTCTTCTTTCTATTTCGATTCTGCCCAAAATCTTGAGCAATCACCTATCAGATGCACCTCCAATTCCTTCAAAAATCAACCATCCAAGGATTTAACAAGTTCAATCCCGTATTCTTCAACTGAATTTTATCTTCTTGAACTCAATCGCGCATTAAACCCATCATATACACTGTCTCGGATCAATTTTATCATAGAAGCTCTCAGATCCCCTTTTCTTAATCGAATCGAATCACATCACCATCTTCAATGCCAACAGCGACCACCAATCATTAACATAATTTGCTCAAAACTTGATTTCAAAACCTAAAAAATCAGATCTGGATTTCTTTGGATCTGATTTTAAAAATCAATTATAGAATAAGAAGAAGGTTTCATATGTTACTAATACTTCTCGATTGTCGGCGGCGAATGTGGGAGTATTTGCAGAGGTGGTGACGATGGAGATACTGGTGGTGGTGGTGAAGCGATGGAGATGGATGGTTCGCTGCTAATTAGAAATGATGAAGAAGAAGAAGAAGAAAATAAGAAGAAGAAGAAGAAGGGGAAGTACGTAGATATGGGGAGGGTGAATCCGGGATTAATAATTCATTCTAGAACTGGAGGGGTATTATTATTGGTGTCAAGGGTAGTTATGAAGGTCAGTCAAGAGTAAGGGTAATTATATAATTACCACATCAGTAAATGCACATTACTAATTTTTTTAGAGATATGCATTTAATTGCTGGTAATTAAAGCATATAAAACCAAAAACCTTAATTAAAAGATTCTCAATTTATTTCGGCACAGGATCTCCTTGATACTGTACGTGTTCAAAGTATGTTGACATCTCTTCACTGTAAATCAATATTCATATTTACATGGATTTACATTCTTGGAATCGGTTATACCACACTTCCAAACAAGTTTAGAATTGGTTGACCTGTATTCCAAGATAACTATGTGATTGATCAAATATAAAATCACATACATGGGTTCAATCGGTTCTACCAATCACTAGGATCGGTTATACCTCAAAATGGATATACTTGTGATCGGTCACACAAGTTACCAGGACCGGTTACATCAGTTGCCATGACCAGTTACCATATTCCCATGGTATTGCTTGTGATCGGTCACACCAGTTACCAGGATCGGTTACACCAATTACCAGGACCGGTTACCAATTACAAGGATCGATTACACAATACTCTGTGATTGGTCACACCAATTACTAGGATCGATTACACCAATTACTAGGATCGGTCACACCAATTACAAATATCGATCATACCATCTCATGGTGATTACTTAGGATCGGTTACACCAATTAATAAAAACTAGTCATACCAAATCATAAGTCAGGCATTGTGATTAGTTATACCAAGATACATAACATAGTTATGACCGGTTCTACCATCTCACACATATTGGTAATCCAAAGATTTGCAATGAATAGCCGTACCAATAAGCCCAATGATTTCCCTTTCGATTCACAAAACAAGTTCATGCATGCACTTGAATGTAAAACATTGTTTCCTAGGATGAAATCTTCACCATAACCCATTCACATAATCATAACAATATATACAAGATTATGTCGATGTCATATCTACAAAGTTCAAAAGATAAGCGTTATACTTCGTAGTCTAATTCCCTAATACTATGATCATACAAATATATAGTATTTTCCTAAAATCTAAACACCATTTCCCATCAAGATAGATCCCTCCTTAGTTTTTTTTTACTAATCCTTGGTAATTTGTTTCAAACAAAACATTTTCCTAGTATGTAAAAAGTACCTTTTAAAAGTGCTCTGAAACCCGAAAACGTCCTTTAAGGGCTCATAAACAATGAAATCTTGCTTACAAACTGAGGACCATGTAACGTAGTGACATGTCCTGATCTCTATCCCTGTTCCCATTAAAATACACTCCTTTTGAGTTATTTAGGAAGCTAAAACCAGCTCTATTGGCTCAAAATTTGGCATAAATGCTATTAAAATCGATAAAACGGGCTTTCCGATACCATATTATGGAATTTGCCTAAAATCGAAACACCATTTCCCATCAAGATAGATCCCTCCTTAGATTTTTTTTTACATTGGTTTCAAACAGAATATTTTCCTAATATGTAGGAAGTAACTTTTAAAAGTGTTCTGAAATCCGAAAACGTCCTTTAAGGGCTCATAAACAATGAAATCTTGCTTAAAAACTGAGGACCATGTAACATAGTGACATGTATTGAACGTTAGCCTTTTTCCCATAAAAATACACTCCTCTTGAGTTATTTAGGAAACTCAAACCAGCTCTAATGGCTCGAAATTTGGCATAATTACTATTAAAATCGATAAAACGGGCTTTTCGATACCATATTATGGAATTTTCCTAAAATCTAAACACTATTTCCCATCAACATAGATTCCTCCTTAGTTTTTTACTAATCTCTGGTCATTGGTTTCAAACAGAATATTTTCCTAGTATGTTGGAAGTACCTTTTAAAAGTGCTCGGAAACCCGAAAATAGCCTTTAAGAGCTCATAAATAATGAAATCTTTCTTAAAGACTGAGGACCATGTAACGTAGTGACATGTCTTGTTCGTTAGCATTTTTACCATCAAAATACACTCCCCTTGAGTGATTTAGGAAACTCAAACTAGCTCTAATGACTCGAAATTTGGCATAATTACTATTTAAATCGATAAAACGAGATTTTCGATACAATTTTATGGAATTTTCCTAAAATCTAAGCACCATTTCCCATCAAGATAGATCGCTCCTTAGTTTTTTTTACTAATCCCTGGTCAATGGTTTCAAGAAGAATATTTTCCTAGTATGTAGGAAGTACCTTCTATAAGTGCTCTGAAAACCGAAAACGTCCATTAAGGGCTCATAAACAATGAAATCTTGCTTAAAAACTGAGGACCATGTAACGTAGTGACATGTCTTGATCGTTAGCCTTTTTTTTGGTAAGTACAAAATTGTATTAATATGTAACAAAATTTACAAAAAAGGTTTACAAGAAAAGAGGTTAAAAAACCCCAAAAGCTTGTAAATTATTTGAATCTAAAATAAGCAACATTTGGGTATTCTACCGAATGTAAAAAAACATGTATTCCTTCAAAGCTCCGACCTTCACCCTTTAGATAAAACACAACCCTTCTTGGCCATTACATCTGCAGAAAAATTTGCTTCTCGAATGTATGGTCATAACGAATAAAAGGCAGAGACCTCCACCCATCTTTGAAGCACATACCAAGGTACCGAAAAAAAGAAGAATTCTGTGTGTCTTGATCGTTAGCCCCTTTCTCATCAAAATACATTCCTCTTGAGTTATTTAGTTAACTCATACCAACTCTAACGACTCAAAATTTGGCATAATTATTATTAAAATATAAAAAACAGGCTATTCGATACCATATCATGGAATTTTCCTAAAGTCTAAACACCATTTCCCATCAAGATAGATCCCTCCTTAGTTTTTTTACTAATCCATGGTCATTGGTTTCAAACAGAATATTTCCCTAGTATGTAGGAAGCATCTTTTAAAAGTGCTATGAAACCCGAAAACGTCCTTTAAGGGCTCATAAACAATGAAATCTTTCTTAAAAACTGAGGTCCATGTAACGTCGTGACATGTCTTGATCATTAGCCTCTTTTTTTTGGTAAGTCCAAAATTGTATTAATATGTAACAAATTTACAAAGAAGGTTTACAAGAAAAGAGGTTAAAAAACCCCAAAAACTTGTAAATTATTTGAATCTAAAATAAGCAACATTTGGGTATTCTATCGAATGTAAAAATACAAGTCTTCCTTCAAAGCTCCGACCTTCACCCTTTAGATAAAAACAACCCTTCTTGGCCATTACATCTGCAGAAAATTTTGCTTCTTAAATGTATGGTCATAATGAATAGAGTCATAAAAGGAAGAGACCTCCATCTTTGAAGCACATACAAAGGTACCGAAAAAAAATAAATTCCGTGTGTCTTGATGGTTAGCCCCTTTCTCATCAAAATACACTCCTCTTGAGTTATTTAGTTAACTCAAACCATCTCTAACGGCTCAATATTTGGCATAATTATTATTAAAATATAAAAAACGGGCTATTCGATACCATATTATGGAATTTTCCTAAAGTCTAAACACCATTTGTAATCAAGATAGATCCCTACTTAGTCTTTTTACTAATCCTAGTCATTCGTTTCAAACAGAATATTTCCCTTGTATGTAGGAAGTACCTTTTAAAAGTGCTCTGAAACCCGAAAACGTCCTTTAAGGGCTCATAAATAATAAAATCTTGCTTAAAAACTGAGGACCATGTAACGTAGCGATATGTCTTGATCGTTATCCCCTTTCTCATCAAAATACACTCCTCTTGAGTTATTTAGGAAACTCAAACCAGCTCTAACGGCTCAAAATTTGGCAATTATTATTAAAATAAAAAAAATTGGCTTTTCGATACCATATTATGGAATTTGCTTAAAATCTAAACACCATTTCCTATCAAGATAGGTCCCTCCTTAGTTTTTTTTTACTAATCCCTGGTCATTGGTTTCAAATAAAATATTTCCTTAGTATGTAGGAAGTACCTTTTAAGGGCTCATAAATAATAAAATCTTGCTTAAAAACTGAGGACCATGTAACGTAGCGGTATGTCTTGATCGTTATCCCCTTTCTCATCAAAATACACTCCTCTTGAGTTATTTAGGAAACTCAAACCAGCTCTAAC
>JAJJMB010001336.1:5415029-5481259 GCA_023531105.1 Papaver atlanticum
CCGAAAACGTCCTTTAAGGGCTCATAAACAATGAAATCTTGCTTAAAAACTGAGGACTATGTAACGTAGTTACATGTCTTGATCGTTAGCCCTTTTCCCATCAAAATACACTCCTCTTGAGTTATTTAGGAAGCTAAAACCAGCTCTAATGGCTCAAAATTTGGCATAAATACTATTATTAAAATTGATAAATCGGGCTTTTCGATACCATATTATGGAATTTGCCTAAAATCGAAACACCATTTCCCATCAAGATAGATCCCTCCTTAGTTTTTTTACAAATCCCTGGTCATTGGTTTTAAACAGAATATTTTCCTAGTATGTAGGAAGTACCTTTTAAAAGTGCTCTGAATTTGTAACATACGTTTTTTTTTTTAACAAAATATTTTTTGGATCATTTTATATGACAATTGTTCTATTGACTGTAAGCTTTCTAATACTACATCATTTCTCTAGTTCTGACTTGAATTGGATGTCTCATTAGCAAACACGAGTTTTTAACAAAATGCAAAGCTGGCAGTACATGCTTTGTATCCGCAACAATGAGGCAAAATATTTTTTGGATCATTTTATATGATACTGTTCTATTGACTTTTAGTTATCTAATAAGCCTTCGTTTTTATAGTTCTGACTAGAACTGGATGTCTCATTAGCAAAAACGAGTTTTTAACAAAATGCAAAGGGGGTAGTACACCCTTTATATCCTCAAAAATGATAACAGGCCTGATTTTATAACTGCTATTGAATTACCAACCGTACCTTATTTTCGTTTTAAATAGCTTGTAAGTTTTTGGGGTCTTTTGCCTCTTTTCTTATAAGTTATGCTGTAAACTCAAGTTATTTATTAATACATTTTGGACTTACCAAAATAAAATAAAAAATGAGGCAAAATATTTTCTGGATCATTTTATATGATACTGTTCTATTGACTTTTAGCTATCTTATATATAAGCCTTCGTTTCTCTAGTTCTTACTAGAATTGGATGTCTCATTATCAAAAAGTTTTTTACAAAATGCAAAGTAGGCGGTACACGCTTTGTATTCGCAAAATTGAGGCAAAATATTTTTTGAATCATTTTATATGATACTGTTCTATTGACTTTTAGCTATCTAATAATCCATCATTTCTCTAGTTCTGACATGAATTGGATGTCTCATTAGCAACATCGACGTTTTAACAAAATGCAAAGGCGGTGGTACGCACTTTGTATCCGCAAAAATAAGGAAAAATGTTTTTTGGATCATTTTACATGATATTGATCGATTGACTGTAAGCTTTCTAAAAAACCATCATTTCTCTAGTTCTGACTTGAATTGGATGTCTCATTAGTAAAAATTAGTTTTAACAAAATGCAAAGACGGCGGTACACGCTTTATATCCGCAAAAATGAGCCAAAATATTTTTTGGATCATTTTATATGATACTGCTCTATTTACTTTTAGCTATCTAATAAGCCTTCGTTTTTCTAGTTCTGACTTGAATTAGATGTCTCATTAGTAAAAATGAGTTTTTAAAAAAATGCAAAGGGAGCGGTACACGCTTTGTATCCTCAAAAATGAGGCAAAATATTTTTTGGATCATTTTATATGATACTGTTCTATTGACTGTTAGGTTTCTAATAATGGCACACCATGGTAAGGTAAACCATGTCACACCATATTCAGGCCTACCATGTTCCGAACATATCATATTATGCACACCATGTTCAGGTGCACCATGTTATAGCACACCACGTTCCGGCATGCCATCGTATGACATACCATGCGACACTATATTCAGGCACACGTTGTTCCGACCATATCATGTTATGGCACACCATGTTCTGGAACATTATGTTATGACACACCATGTCACACAGTATTCATGTACACCATGTTCTGGCCATGTTATGTTATGGTACACCATATTGCGACGCACTATGTTATCGCACACCGTGTCACACAATATTTAGGCACACCATTTTCTAGCACACTATGTTATGGCACACCGTGTCACACAACCATGTTCTGTCCATGCCATGTTATGGCACACTATGTTATGTTTTTTTTGCTAAGTCCAATAGTTTATTAAAGTAAAGAAACGTAATTACAAGAATTACAAAGGGGCTCAAAGGCCCCTCATCCCCATAAACCAAAGGGGCTAATAAAAAAACTCAAATAGTCTCATAAAAAATCTCCTAAAAGAAAAGAAAAAGGAAGTTATCTACGTCCTCTATATCTTCTCTTAGTATACGATTTTGCTTTTGCTTTAGAAAATATGATAGGCATAATATCTGAACCCTCATAATCTTCATAAAATTCTCCCTCATTTTCTTCATCAGAAGCATAATTACCAGGTATAAGTTTAATTGGAGATTGAGGCTTGTTTTTCTTTATTTTGAAAAGGCATAGGAGACCTACCCTTTGGAACTTTGAGACCCAAACTGTTTATATCCGGAGAACTACCATCCAAGATATTCCCCTCCAAATCTGTATGACCTTCTAACCTAGCTTTAGCTAGGAGTGAAACTTCGCTGAGATTTCATAGCATCCAATCTAGCACAAGAACTTTCTTTTTTCCTTATAATTCTTCTAAGGTATTATCATCATGCAAATTTTCACTATTAGAATTGAAAACCCCCTCATTGTCCAAAACTGAAGCCTTACCATCTTGTAGGCCCGAAATCTCACTGTTATTGGGCTTGTCCACCAACAACTCATCACGGATAATATTCTCAGACTTCTTATTTGAATAGGACTGTACGCTCAATCCTAATTCCGTACAATCAGGTCCCTTAAGAAAATTAGTTTCATTATCCATCTCTGTAGTATTTTCACTAATTACAGAATCATTTGATGTAGTTGTTATGTTAACATCTGAAAAAACACCCCACTCCTTTGAATTTTTTACCTCCTTTCCCATAGCCGCGGCTTCCAAAACAACATCAGCATCAGATTGTTCATCCGACTCCTCACCATCTTCAACATTGATTTTCTCCTCTTCATCTCTTAAACCCA
This sequence comes from Papaver atlanticum, assembly GCA_023531105.1. Taxonomy (NCBI): domain Eukaryota; kingdom Viridiplantae; phylum Streptophyta; class Magnoliopsida; order Ranunculales; family Papaveraceae; genus Papaver; species Papaver atlanticum. The sequence goes on from JAJJMB010001336.1 coordinate 5,418,027, forward strand.
GTTCCGCATCAAGAACTGCATATTTATTTGTTGAGAAAACAGGTTCCGAGTTTAGCAACTCGTCCACCAAAGGTGTTGAAATATCAACAACCTTACTGGCAACGTGCATATCCTTTGTAGCCGTAACTCCACTAGAACTTCCAATATTTTCATCTCCATGCAAATTTTTACTTCCATGCATATTGTTTTTTTTTTACCACACACTTCTTTCCAAACATATTTGTTAATTTTATCCAACTTGCTAACCTCTTTACTTTCCTTGATATTTTGAGTATGAATTTTTTGAGATTCAAAAGATGATTTTCTTTCAGAATTAGACCCCCCTAAAAGCTTACGAGATGCAAGAAAATTCTCAAACTTATGACCCATAAACTTACAGTGTGTGCAAAACTTGATGTTCTCTAAATCCTGAACTTTTACATAATGCCAAAACTATTTTCCATTAGCCTTCAAGCGAATTCTTTAGGGATCAGTTTAGCAAAATCAATAGCAATCGGCTTACCAAGATCATGATCCAAAGTTTTCTGATCAATAGCAATCGGCTTACCAAGAATTTTTTCCATCCATAATTCAATGTATAAGCCAGGAAAACTTACCTAAACAGTAGCACGAGATGTATTTTACCTCTCCGGATCAAAGTTAGGGTAAAAATTGAAAACCCTAAGTTGTTGATTCTGTACCACACACGTATCACCATGCCATACCCGTTCTTTGTCTTCAGCTGAAGTTAACTTGATGATGAAAAACCTCTTTGTCATTGGACCTAACTTGCACCTTCCATCACCAAGTTTCCATTGTTCTTCAAAAACTTTCTGAACCTCATTAAGTTTTAACCCTTTGAAATTTAATCTCCCAATAATACTGAACTGAAACATAACACACCCCTCTTGTGTAAGTTCAAGAGGTAAATCAAGCGCTGGTTCATCACAAAACGTAGTTACATCATGAAGAGATGTGAGATCCGATTATATTAACACATAGGGTTTTTTACCCTTAACCAAATCAGCAAAAGACGTAGATTTAGCCTCATGAAGTTTAGCATGAGAATCAGATGATTCCCCATTAACGTGAACTAATGAAAAATCTTCAATCATCGTGATTTTTTTTGAAAACCCTTAAAAACCTAGAGAAAAAAAATGGTTTTTCTCTTTCCTCATGGTCGCTTGGTGCACTATGTTATGGCACACCATGTTCCGGCACCAATCTTATGGCACAATATTGTCACACCATATTTGGGCACACCTTGTTCTAGCCATATCATGTTATGGCATAGCATGTTAGGGCATACCATGTCACTCCATATTCAAGCACACCTTGTTCAAGCCATATCATGTTATGGCATACCACGTTCCGACACACCATGTTATGGCACACCATGCTCCGACAAACCATGTAATGGCACATGTTCCGACACACTATGTTATGTCACACCATGTTAAGGCACACCATGTTCTGGCCATATCATGTTATGGCACACTACGTTCCGGCACACCATGTCACACAATATTCAGGCACACCATGATCATGCCATGTCATATTATGGCACACCATATTTCGACGCACTATGTTATGGCACACCATGTTCCGGCATACCATCTTATGACACACCATGTCACACCATATTAAAGAACACCTTGTTCTAGCCATATCATGTTATGGCACACCACGTTCTGTCATACCATGTTAAGGCATACCCTATCACACCATGTTAAGGCCCACTATGTTATGGCACACCATGTTTCAACACACTATATTTTGGCACACCACGTTTCGGCACCCCATCTTATGAAACACCATGTCACACCATATTCAGGTACACCTTGTTCTTGCCATATCATGTTATGGCACACCACGTTCTAGCACACTATGTTATGGAAAACCATGTCATATAATATTCAGGCACACCATGTGAAAAAGCGGGGGTCTAACAACCACACCCAATATTTCGTTTCGGAAATCTATATAGATTAACTCCAATATATTTCCAAGAGAATCAACCAGACAGTCAGACTCAATCAAGGAAAATACATCCAAGAGTTATAACTATGTTTCTCAATGTAATCAGCAAATCAAACAGATAGAAATCAACTTGAATGGTACCAAAGACCAATGTTCAAGTGTCAATCAATTTATATCAACAACCAAAGGTTGGATTATCTAATTGATTGAAGTACGCACAACCTGTGATATTTCAATTATATAGAAAATATAATGCGAAAAAGAAATAACACAGACACCAACAATTTTGTTAACGAGGAAACCGCAAATGCAGAAAAACCCCGGGACCTAGTCCAGATTTGAACACCAAACTGTATTAAGCCACTACAGACTCTAGCCTACTACAAGTTAACTTCAGACTAGAATATAGTTGAGCGCTAACCAATCTCACACTGATTAAGGTACAGTTGCGTTCCTTACTCCTCTGAATCCCAGCAGGACTCTACGAACTTGATTCCCTTAGCTGATCTCACCCAAAACTAAGAGTTGCTACGACCCAAAGTCGAAGACATGATTAACAAATTTGTCAAACACAGAAAAGTCTATTGAATAGATAAATTTGTGTCCCACAGAAATACCTACGAGTTTTTGTTCTGTCTTTTGATAAATCAAGGTGAACAGGAACCAATTGATACACCGGTCTTATATTCCCGAAGAATAGCCTAGTAATATCAATCACCTCACAATAACTTAACTGTATGGTAGTAGAACAAGTTATTGCGGAATCACAAAGAATGAGACGAAGAGCTTTGTGATTACTTTTTATATCTTACCTATCGGAGATAAATCTCAAGCAAATCTTAGAGAAGATAGTACTCAATACGATAGAACAAAGTAAGATCAGAATACGCAACTACAGAGAAAATAGTTGGGTCTGGCTTCAGACACCCAATGAAGTCTTTAAGTCGTTAACCTATAATGGTTTTAGGAAAAACCTATGTTAAAGGAGAATCGACTCTAGTCGCAACTAGCATCACACAGGAGGTGTGGGGATTAGGTTTCCCAGTTGCTAGAGTTCTCCCTTATATAGTCTTAAAAACAGGGTTTGCAATCAATGTTACCTTGGTAACAAAGCATTCAATATTCACCGTTAGATGAAACCTGGTTTAAGATTCAAGCTAATATCTTTCAACCGTTAGATTGAACTTAGCTTGTTACACACAAATGAAATATACTTTTATTTAGATTTGGGTAACCGTACCTAAACGTGTATATTGAGTTGGCTCAATAACAGTTAACCGAAGTTAGCTATATGAACACTTTTTTCTTAACCTTGTTCATCTTAACACTTCTAGATCAATTGATAATCAAATGAATCTAATTGTGTTACTCATAGAGTTGTTCAATTATTTATATTCTCATAGAAGTATACAAGACACAATTGAAGGAAAATCGGTTTGATTAAACAGAATCAGTTCATGAACATTTTAGCCACGGTTTGCAAAGATTGCATTCCTTAATTTATAAATGTATTTGTTCATGAGTATGAAATCATACTTAACCGATTTAAGAACCTAAGCCACTTAAGTTTGCGAACGGGTACACGAACTTAAGTTCTGGACATTGGTCACAAGCCGACAGTTTGCAAATGGGTACACAAACTTTAGCTCCGGACCGAACTCAGTTGAAACCGTTTGCAGAATTGGTAAGCAAACTTGGTTCCCGGACTTCAACAGTTAAATCAGTTTGCGAACGGGTATGCAAACTTAAGTAACCTGACTTAAACAGTTGAATAAGTTTGCGAACAGGTATGCAAACTTTAGGTCCTGAATTCCGCAAAAACAGTTCGTACACTAAGTACACAAACCGTAATGTATCCAGACATGGGTTTTAGCTCTTGTAGTTACCTTAAATTTGAGAGGGGTTAGAAGTGAGATTTTAGGGTTTCTTACAGGAGGTTAAGCACGAACAGTCTTCGCCTAAACCACACACAGTGGCCGTACAAAGGCTGCTTCAGTCACAAGGAAGAGATTTAGGGCTGGCCTTAGGGAGGGAAGCAGATGAAGAGAGATATCAGATAATTCTATGGTTCGAAGAAGAATTGCTCTGAGAGGTTATGAGAAAGATGATCGTAGCTTGGAGAAATAGATGACCTATTTATAGCTGAATTCTCTAATCTCAGGTCGGTGAAGATAAGGATTGCTTTCCGTGCCGTGCGGAGCAATTCTCCCATCACTTCAGGAATAGAGATAAACTAGGTTGAGTTTATCTCATTATTCTACCGCCTTTACTCTCTTCTGCGGTGAGAAATAAGCCGGGTATTCTCACATGTGCCGTAGACCGCTAGACCAAAACCCTAATAGTTATCCCCCCATTTGTGTGAAGCTGACTCAACCTTTGTGATGACGTGTTGAGAGAGAGAAATATTCTCTTTAACCGAGTTGGCCGAGATAGAGAGATATTCTCCGATTTGTAAGAATGACTAGGATGAGTCACGTGAAAAGGCAAGGGATGCCTCAGAATTCGTATGGATAGGAGACTCAATTTCTACATGAGGCTCGTGCCTACCATGGGAAATATTCAGCCTAATCTGAGATTTTCCGAGAGATTTGAATCTCTCTAAAATATTTAAGAAAGATTTGAATCCCTCCGAGATTTGGAAGGGAGATTTGAATCTCTCCGAGATTTCGCAAAGAGATTGGAATCTCTCCGAGATTTTGCAGAGATATTTGAATCTCTCCGAGATATTCCAGAGAGATTTGAATCTCTCCGAGATTTTTCAGAGAAACTTGAATCTCTCAAAGATTTTGCAGACGGATAAAAATCTCTACGAAGATTTTTTTAACCGATCCGAATCTCTCTGTGGTCAGCTGGGACTCGTCCTGGAGAGAGAGAAAAGGCTTTGTACGCACGATTAATGCCTCTGGGAGACTTTGGATCACTTGTCTTTGACCAGCGTATCTTGCAAATATGTGCTAGGAATCAACTGTGTGTCCATATGATGGGCCAATAAGACCAGTGTATCTCGAAAGGATGTTCTAGGAGTCTGTTGAAGGGGCCCGTAGGCAGAATAACCAGCGTATCTTGCGGGGATGTCCTATGAGTTATTCGGAAACCTTAGTAAGTCGAGTCATAGCCTAGAGCAGACATGATAAGTGTATCTTGCGATGATGTAATAGGAATCAGTCCTTGATCTCAAATAGGGTGAGTCATGCGTACAGGAGACATGCATATCTCCGCTCTGGGTCATAAGTCCGTCGGGGATGTTTTTATGCATATACAGAGCCTGCATGACCAGCAGTATCTCGTCGAGGATGTATTCTAGGAATCATGGCATCACAATCATCTCCCTATTGCGAAGACATGTTGGAATTGTGGCTGTTCTGGTTCATAAGTCTATTGGGGACGTTTTACGCTCTACAAAACCTACGTGACCAGCGGTATCTTGTCGAGGATGTGCGCTAGGAATCACGACATCACGACCAGCAATGTCTCGCGGGGACGTGTACTAGAAATCGTGGCTATTGGTGCCTTGAGGACCAAGGGTTAATCTCTCCCGTCAGAGTTGAGTTTCGTCTATAGTCTTGAAATAACGCTTTTGCCCCTTATCCAAATTTCACCATCTACATGAAGTCCCCTACTCAGAGTAGAACCTTGATTGTTCTATGATGAGTATATAGACTGTTATGAATCGTTCAGGCGCGAAATTAAAATCCACTCGATCTTCTAGACTTGCTGAGTCCCCGAATTGACGTTTAGTCTTTGATTGTTATGACTCTAATCTTGGAATCGATTCTGGACTTTGGCACTTCATGGGATTTTGTGTTAGACGTTAATGACATGATAATAAAGTCTTGATGAGACAATATTTCCGTCTTGAGCGAATGGAATTTGTTAATTAGGGTTTACTTGGCCAAAACCCTAATTTTCTCTCTTTGTGCATCCTTGAGCTTTCGAGTTTGTACAGGCGAGTATGTGGGGAAGAGAAAGTTTTACACGGCTTCATTGATGGCCTTGATGTTGGTGAAGAGCCGTGAGAAAAGATAGGCACTTATTTTGGAAGTTACGGAGTCCCTATCCCATGTAAATACTGAATTCAGGCTTGTACTGTACCTAAACCCTAATTTCTCTTTTATTCGCATTTGACTCCTTCAGATACTCTGGAGAGGCTTGACGAGGCTTGGAATGTGTGCATCTATGTTGTGGAGTCGGCACCTTATATGATGAGAATATGTTTAATTCCCATGAGATTGCCTAGGCATGGTCACGGCTTGAGAGAGGGAGAGAGGCATGTGTCTGGTCCTGCTTTTGGAAATCACGAACCCGAACTTCCCTGTTTAAGCTAAATCACCTTTATTTTCTCTGAAATTCCGGCTTTTTGGATTCCGTTTCAATCCTATTCTTCTTTGAACACTTAGAGAACTTAATGTTCACGTGTATGAGACCTTGGTAATGAGTAGATGAGAACTTTGTCGGTCTCTGGCTGTATTAGGGCCTTTTTCTTTTGAAAATACTCAAAATTGCGAAATAAGGGTATTTTGGTCAAAATCCCTTATGAGCTCATTTTTGTAGAAGAGTGATGAGATAAAATGGTATGGGATAGGTGTAGAGAATCATCCAAGAGAATGGGGAGAGGCTCGGCCCCTTCTCTTTTAGAGTAAATCCCTTTTTGCAAAATTCTTGAAATTAGGGCTTATTTTCGTCAAAACCCTAATTATCTTCGACTTTGGTCCCTCTGAAAAAATTCCGAGAGAATAAGTGACGTCTGAATGGCCTAGTAGATATTTCATGCATGTGGGAGAGGCTTGGCCACGTTCAGAGAGATTTTGGAAGAAGGGAAAGCCTAGGTTTCACTATTTGAGCCAAATTCCTTTAATTTCTTCTTTTAGCTTTAATTCCTTTCCCTTTTGAATGATGGCTTCCCTTTTGATCTAGGATTGAAAAGAGAACTATTTTCAAAATCTTTTATACGTGCAATAGGTGTGGAGGTTGGTCCATCTTTCTTTCACATGTTCTGTTTGTATCAGGACTCTTCGTTTGGGTGTTCATCAGAAAACTTCAGTTTTGAGAGACTTGCGTAGAATGGATGTAAAATGTTCATACGATGTCGGATTTGAGATCCCAACCCCAATTTGAAAATATATAAGAATTATCTATTCAAATCAAAAAGAATGATCCAATTCCGAGTTATTTAGGTCAGTCAACCAGTCGCGTACTTTTGTCATCAGGAATCCCGTATAGAATTTCAGGAGTTTTTCAGATTGCTCTTACTTCGGTGTTGGGACCACATCTCCTAGCTCGTTTGTCTGTTTGAGGCGCCCTTTTGTTATGTTTTTTAGAATACATAGGGAAACATATTTTATTCAGGAAGAACCCTGAAATTCCTTATGGTTTGTCATCAGTTTTCAAGTCTTCGCGCTGGAATGTACGGATGTCTGTTTTCAAAAGCAGTCCTTGTTGCGTTTGAACTCTTGATGTATTGAGACTCTTAGTAAATGATCCTTTGGAGTGTTATGACCTAATTGGAATTCCTTAGCTTGTGATAGGTCGTGAATTTGATCCCTTTGAGCCAAAACGCGTCCGTGGCAAGCTTATACGTTTTTACCCTTAGTTACGAAGACAGCATGTCTTCTCTCAATTCTTCATGGAAATATAAAATCATGTAAAATCGTTAATATCCTTGACGATGTGGATTAGGTTTATTGAAATAAAGGTATGGATCTAGTCATGAGGACGGGCTTAGCTTTTGTGTGACTTGACGCATTCTTGTTAAGCAAAACCCTAGCAGTGCTTTATATACGTCTTCAACTCTTGTATTTTTGATATACTTTGTCTAACTCCTTCCTTGTTTGTAGGCTTACGTTATGAATACAATTAAATAAAAACATGTTGATAATAGAGTGGATGACCTTATCTTTTTTGGCGGAACAAGTGTGCAACAATCCCCAATTATCAGTAACTCTGGTGTTGGAGAATCCGAAAGAGGTGAGGCAGAGCGCATTGCCAGTTATCATACTGTTGGTGTTGACCTTGTTAGCCAAATTGGACTTCTGAATTCGGATGAGATACTCGTGGTAGATTTGGTAACATGAGGAGAATAACTCTAAGCGGTCTTGCTTCTGATGATCTTGTAAATATGGAAAATTTGATGACCACCCATGATGATCAATGTAATCGAGAGAGTCGCCGGATTATGTTGGAGCTGACTGGAACAAGCTAAACTCAGGTCTTCGTTTCTCAGAGGAGGCCTTTATGGAAGAGAGACTGGTAGCTGAGGAGATGTGGAGGAAAGGATATGGAGGCCTTAGGGAAGAAGAGAGAGTTTTCTTCCCGAGAGGTAGAGGTCACTGCTGCCAGATGATTTTCTTAAATGTTGGTAATTTTTTTCTTCGGTTCTTGCTTGTACTCATTTAGTGAAGTAACGGCTCCCTTATGAGCTCGAACTTCATGCAAACCTTTACTTGCTTCGTTGTATATGCGAGTAGGTGAAAACCCTATGTTAAATTCGTAATAGGAGTCTTCCCTTGCGCAAATTTCACTCCATAGATTGTAGAAACTTCGTTCGACGCCCAATCTTAGTGGTTGACCCCAACTATCAAACAGAAAAGGCCTGCCTTTCATCTACTGGAGAAAAATTATGATTCGGAGATTGTTTTCCCGGTGATAAGTCCATGTGAAGTTGAACTCGAAAATATTGGGTTTTTCATCAGCAATACATTCCAATGTCTTGATCATATCTCTTGGATTGTATGCCGGAATGTCATGCCCTTTTAACATGCTCTAGCAGGGACATAGACGTACAATTTCCATCAGGTGCATCATCAAATTATCTACCGTTTTTCATAGTTTATATAACTGTATGAAGTATGAGGCAGTTTTAGTATAGGAGATACTGCAGGCTCGTTTTAACCCATCACAAACCCTAGTTTATCTCGTGCGTGAATCTTGAGCGGAGAGGAAGGATTTGAACGCATATTTTCCTTTGGTATAATCCCATGTTTTCATATGTAAAAATCCTGAACATGTTTGGTAAAATGCTAGCTTGCTTGATCATGATAGAAACCCTAGATTAGTCTTGTTGGGTTTCTTTGGATGCGACAAAACGTGATTTTGAATCTTCTAATCTTCAACTTGTGGAAGTGTTCTGGTATCTTTGTTTTGGGATTGATTTCCAGTCCCAGGGGATTTGGTTGCAAGGGTTGAAGCATTTCATCATAAGAGAAGGCTATGTTGAATTTTGTTTGAAGATCGGCCATGGGAGTTGAGGCTCGGACATGATATCTGATTCTCATTCATACACCTCTAGTGAGAAGTCTCTAACTTAGCGTTCTGAATTCTACTAATTTGTTGCACACCCGGGATCTATGTATCAATGTTGTAAGAGTCTGTCATTTAGGAGTTGGATGTTTGGTCCGCCTCATGTTAGTCACATAGATGTATGATGCACAGTTCTTCGCCAGTCTCCAGTTTGATATAGGACTATGGATTCTCATTGACTCGAGATGCTAGGAAAATGAAATAAAACCCTTGTAGCGTCTGAGATTGAGTCTTCAAGGTGGTCAAGCGATACTCTATGGGTTGGAGATGTCTGTGGAGAATCATATCGAGGTACTGGACGCATGTGTCTTCCTGCACAAGATGAAGCTATTGTTCGGCCTCTACTAGGTGTCTTGACAAGGATTCATGCAAACTTATATAGCCGAATCATCTACCGAGATCTTTCTTTCTTATGGGAGATGGTAAACCAAAATTAAGAAAAGTGTACGCCTTCTAGGACTACCAGAACTATGGATGTGGCTGAACAATCGATTTGTGGTGACTTTATTGATGGGATAATTAACTGGAAATCTTCTAGGCATTTCTTCACCCGGTAGAATCGTTTTTCGACCTGAGAAAGTTGTAAGTGATCATCATATCTTATCCTTTGCTCACCATGTATGACTCTCACTTATGGGATAGCTTGCCGAGCATATCTTTTTGAGAGAGGAGGTTTTACTGAAAGAACTGCAAGCGGCGTGTGGCTTGGAGCTACGGTCTCGGATCCTTCCCCCGTTTACTTCAGTGATAGTAGTTGGTTGAGGCTGTATGTCGAGTAATGAAGTTTTATCTGAATTTTCGGCCTCATGAGTATAGCTTTGGATTTCTTTTCCCTTGATAGATTTGGCCGCAAAGATATTATTCTTCTCCATCTTGGGTGAACTTAGGTTCATCGGAAAATGAGTTGTACTGGAGGCTCATCGAGGCTTGGCCGTAACTCCTATGTCTAATTCCTCTTCTTTCTGACAAAACGGGTGTTGAGGTAGCACATCTACTAGCAGCTTTGCGTCTTCGGATAACGCTGAGTTTCGGTTGAACCCCATCTTGGGATATAGTTTCGCTTCATACTTTGTTGCGTTCTTCTCACGATTCTCTGAAGCAGGAAGGGCGACAAGATGTATCTTTGTTGGCGGTTTATGACCCCATGCGGATCTGCAATGCTTTTGACCAGGTCACATTTGGAGCCTTTCAAATTTTTTCCTGTAGACGACGAAAGACAAATCCGACGGAAAAAGAACTAGGTCAATCGGATACAGAATGAAAAAGTTATAAGTAAAATAGTAAAGTGAAGTAAACTTCCAGAGTCCCCTGTGATCAGGTTGAGGGCCCTTGACCTAAACGAATTTTGGAGAAAATATTCGTTAGAATCTCCAAGTTAATAATGTCATCTGGTCCTTTAGGTTCTTGAGAGTGATAAGGTCGGATGGAAGGTTGCTCATTTGCTCTGTCACGTTCGTAATGAGCTTTATCTTCTCCGGTGAGGGCGATTGCAGGCAAGATCTCGTCAGTGCTATTCTCATCAGTTTTAGTGCTCCTTCTTTAGGAAGCGTGTACTCGATCTAGATTTTTTGGATCCATCCCTTCTGGTAACTCTAAAGGCGTTTTCAGATAAGTATGGATGTCGATCTAAGATTTTGCAAGATTCTGTTGAGTCTCCAAGAGTTCTTCTTGGTCCTTACCCAACGTTTTCAAGGATTAGCAGTAGATTTTTATGAAAATAGGTTACTATGGGGTTTTGTTATGCAGGAAGAGATCCATGTGATCCGGGATGCACTAACCTATTCACTAAGGTCAAACTCGAAAAAGAGAGAAAGTGCTGGTGGGGATAACTCTCTCGGCTAAGTCTGTAAGGGATTTACAGAGACTGGATCAATGGAACATTTTTTGTGTTTGGATTAGTGGAATCGTCTTCCTTCCTAAGAGAGCATGATTGATATCTATAACTGAGTGAACAACCTCTCACTATGGTCGCCAAAATGTAGTTACCTAAAATCTGAGAGAGGTTAGAAGTGGGATTTTAGGGTTTCTGAAAGTGAATTACAGGAGGTTGAGCACGAACAGTCTTCGCCTAAACCACGCACAGTGGCCGTTCAAAGGATGCTTCAGTCACATGGATGAGATTCAGGGATGGCCTTAAGGAGGGAAGCAGATGAAGAGAAAGATCAGAGAATTCTAGGATTCGAAGAAGAATTGCTTTGAGAGGTTATGATAAAGATGATCGTAGCTTGGAGAAATAGATGACCTATTTATAGCTGAATTCTCTAATCTCAGGTCGGTGAAGATAAGGATTGCTTTCCGTGCCATGCGGAGCAATTCTCCCATATCTTCAAGAATAGAGATAAACTAGGTTGAGTCTATCTCATTATTCCACCGCCTTTACTATCTTCTGCGGTGAAAAATAAGCTGGGTATTTCTCACACGTGCCGTAGAATGCGAGACCAAAACCATAATTGTTATCCCCCCATTTGTGTGAAGCTGAGCCAGCCTTTGTGATGATGTGTTGAGAGAGAGAAATATTCTCTTTATCCGAGTTGGCCGAGATAAAGAGATATTCTCTGATTTGTTAGAATGACTAGGATGAGTCACGTGAAAAGGCATGGGATTCCTCAGAATTCGTGTAGATAGGAGACTCGATTCCTACATGAGGCTCGTGCCTACCATGGGGAATATTCAGCCTAATCTGAGATTTCCCGAGAGATTTGAATCTCTCTGAAATCGTGAAGAGAGATTTGGATCCCTCCGAGATTTTGCAGGGAGATTTGAATCTCTTCGAGATTTCGCAGAGAGATTGGAATCTCTCCGAGATTTTGCAGAGAGATTTTAATCTCTCCGATATTTTGCAGACGGATCAAAATCTCTACGAAGATTTTTTTAACCGATCCGAATCTCTCTGTGGTCAGCTGGGAATCGTCCTGGAGAGAGAGAAAAAGCTTTGTACCCCCGATTAATGCCTCTGCGAGACTTTGAATCACTTGTCTTTGACCAGCATATCTTGTAGAGATGTGCTAGGAATCAACCGTGTGTCCATATGATGGGCCAACAAGACCAGTGTATCTCGAAAGGATGTTCTAGGAGCCTGTCGAAAGGGCACGGAATCAGAATAACCAGCGTATCTTGCGGGGATGTCCTAGTAGTTCTTCGGAAACCTCAGTAAGTCGAGTCAGAGCCTAGAGTAGACATGATCAGTGTATCTCATGATGATGTACTAGGAATCAGTCCTTGATCTCAAATAGGGTGAGTCATGCTTACAGGAGACATGCATATCTCCGCTCTGGGTCATAAGTCCACCGGGGACGTTTTTACGCATCTACAGATCCTGCATGACCAGCAGTATCTCGTCGAGGATGTATACTAGGAATCATAGCATCACAATCAGCTCCGTCTCGTGAAGACATGCTGGAATTGTGGATGTTCTGGTTCATAAGTCTACTGGGAACGTTTTACACTCTACAGAACCTACGTGACCAGCAATATCTCGTCGAGGATGTGCGCTAGGAATCATTATCGATACGAAACATTCCGAGCCTACATCAAATGACTGTCTCACACAAATCATGTAAGATGTTTCTAGGTGATTTTCACATGATCATCTTTTGACTTTCGTCAAGAATAATGATGAACGTGGTTAAAGAAAAAAGCTTTCCAAAACATATTTCGAGAAAGATATAAGCGAGTTAAACTCAGCTCGAAATATCAAATGTGTATAATGTAAAGTCTATATAGCTATACGAATTTTGTCTCAATAGGAGATAGAATAGAAATAAACTTCTGAGTGATAGATGATTTCAAGTCTCCACATACCTTTTGTTGATGAAGTTCCACAAGGTCCCCTTAGTAGTTCTTCGTCTTCAATCGATGAAAGGCGTGAAGTGTAAAGCTCAACTACACATTCTATCCTAATCCGAGACATAGCTATATGTAGACTAGAAATCAAGACTTATAGTTTTGACAACTAAACTTGACAAACAAGCTTGAGATAGCAACGCTTGCGAGTTCGACCGAGCAGTGCTCTAACAATCTCCCCCTTTGTCAATTTTAGTGACAAAACTATTAATACATATGGATTACAAAATAAATAACCTTTGTAGCTTCTCATCCAAATGCTTGATTTCCTTGGTTCTTCAACATTCCTTGAATTCTTCGTCACTCCAAGTACTCCAATGATTCTGAACGTGTTCAACTCATCATCATAATTGTTGAAGATTCGTAGCCATAACAATAAGAAAACAGATGTTCTCAATTATTGTTATACAGTATCATAGTATTATTACATAGCATCAAAGTTCAATTGTATCACAACTTTGACAATAATACTACGGTGATATGTATCACTCCCCCTTAATCAATACTTCATCTCACAATGAAAACCACTCCCCCTTACATAATGATCTGTAAACCATATTTATATGTAATGTGAACTGCAAAATAATTCTCCCCCTTTTTGTTCATATAAATTGGTAAAGGTACGAAAACTAGCGGGATCGTAATGAAATTCTCAAAGAGATACTTCATGACTAAAAGAGAACATATCAACTTTGTTTCGATGATTTCACATAGTCGAAACTTAGTGTATTCATCAAGGAGTCTATAAAGATACAAGATAACTCCTACAATATTCCACAGCCGCACTCCCCACAAAAATTTGGTAATTAAGCACAAGTTCAATTAAGAACTCCCCCCCATAAAATGTCATTCCCGAAAGAACAACAAGAGCGACCTTACTTTTACAAGAAAATAAGGATTTCTTTGGACATTAACAAATCACATGAAACATGAATTTGTATCCAGTAAACCCAATTAAATTAGCCACAAAGGAATCTCAATGATTAATTTATTCGGAAATGCTCAACATAAGAAAACTTACGGAGCCGTAGAGTACTTTCACATAGAAGTGGATCAGGGAAAGGTCAATACTGCGGAATATTCAAAGATTCATTCTATTTTTCATCAATATTTTCATAATGACACCATAGACTTAATCTTTGACATCAAAAGTTCATTTTATTTTCCATCAATATTTGCATAATGACATAATATACTTAACTTTTGACATATATGGGACAATCATAGTTCACGAACGTAAACACACATATCCCATAACATAATTTGCAATATATGAAACCAATAAAGATTAATACTGCAAAAATCATCTTCCAAATAACTTAGAATTTAAATAAATAAATCTAAAAACATTGCAAGATGAAAATCGTTAGCAATAGCTATGTGTGATCACAATATTTTCTATTCAAAACACTAGTTATCCTTCTTAAAACACAAGAATAAATTCTAATAAGAAGTTTCCTAGACATTGTAGAGCTTTCTCAGGGCATCTACTAAGAATTCCTTCTCATTATTAAAGAACTCATTGATTATGGGATCATTTAATTCCTCCAGATCTTCAGAAATATCAATTAACTCACCAAGTTCTCTTTTCAGTTCACACAAGGTGTTCCTTGTCAGAGATAACATTTGTTCATAGTGAGCCATCCTTTCCAAAGAGATCATGATTTGAGATTTAAAACATTTCTTTTGCTGATGAAATCCTTCACCATAGCCCTAAAGTTATTATCATCTAGAAAAATAGACAAAAAACAGTTAGAGGAAGAACCTTTTTCATCATTTGAAGATTTCTCCTTTTTCTTCCTTGAGGATTGGATTCCTTCACAAAGATACACATTAACTGCTTCTACTGCATCTCTTTTTGTGGTACCTCTAGTTACAGGAGCAATGATACTGTATCTTTCAAAGAGAAAGGAGTGAGGGACATTTTGATCACAAATGAATATAAATAGAGTACAAGATAAGTAAACCCTAAACAATAAATTTGAAAAATTCTTCACGGTTCACGATCCATTATCTATTTTTTATAAAAAAATATTTAATTGCAAATCTTAACTTAAATAATCTTAAACTGCCAAGGATAAGAAATTAACAACTATACAAGACTTGAGCAACCTTGATGCAATCCTCGTATTCTCAAGTTAATAATAAGGATGCAAACATCACTATAATTAGATAGTGATGGAGTGAGCAGAATGCTCACATCTTGTGTCACATGGTGACTTATCAAGGTTTGTTGCATAAACAGATTTCTTCTCGTCTGACTCTGGTTCTCTTGGACTTCTTCTTGTCTTCAGGAGTTTCGTGTTGATTACCCAAAACCAGATTCGTCCTTTACATGTCATTCTGAAGTTTGACAATTCGTTTGTTGTTCCTCTTGAATTTCCAACACTTACTTTGAACATGATTTGCATTTCCACAAAACAAACACCTCAAAAATGAATTTTCGTTTTTCAGATTTGACTCATGTTTATCACAACTTATAACACCCATAATTCCATAACCGGCTGGAACAAAGGAATTATTCGTGCTCACAGTCTTGCTTTTGAACCCTAAACCATTTGTGTTTCCAAAAGACTTCTGACCGAATAGCATTGCTGAAATCTTGTCAGAGCTTCCAGATAACCTTTGCAGGTCACACTTAAGAGTATTAATCTCTTTTTCTTTTAGAGATAGGGTTCTGGTGAATTCATCATTAAGACAATCAATCTCAATATTTTTCACCTGAAGTGATGATTCAGGTTTCTTCAACTTCATTTTTTGTTGAAGATTTTCTTGGTAAATTTCTTCATTTTTGTCCAAGAATTCAAAAATCTCAGTGTCAGACTCGTATTCTGAATCATAATTTGAGTTAGTAGAAGTTTCTGCGGTGAAAGCTGAAATTTCTGTGCAAACTTCGGAAGTATGCGGATTGACCAACTGAATTGATTTCCTTTATATTGAATCATCTGAAGCATTAGAGAGAATGAGATATTCCTCATATCTTTTTCTTATTCTCACAATATCCTTGAACTTTTGTAAAATCAATGACCTGTCAGGATCAATATGATTTGAACAACATTCATCAGCCCAAGGAAAATTATGAGGAGTACTTGTGTTGGTCACAGCATTGAACGCGAATGTTCTGGCTGTGTTCTGATCATGATCAAGAACTCTTAACTTTCCAATGAGTGAGTTTTTGGAAAGAGTATCAAGGATATTTCCTTCAACGATGGCATGTTTCTTAGAATCGTATTTGGCTGGCAACGATCTGAGAATTTTCATCACAATGTCCTTTTCATGAATAGTCTTACCCAATGCAAAAGATGCATTGAAAATTTCAGACACTTTGTGATTAAACTCATCAAATGAATCTTCATCAGCCATACGAAGGTCTTCCCAATCAGAATTTAGGTTTTGAAGCCTAACTTCTTTCTGAGGGGAGTTTCTTTCGAATACGGTTTCTAAGATATCCCAGGCTTCTTTAGACTTAGTGCACATAGTCACATGGTGCTGAAGATCTGGGGTAATGGCATGGATGATAGCATTTAATCCATCAGAATTTCACTTTGCAGCGAGAATCTCGGCAGGATCATATGTACCAATATCCTTTGGAATAGTTACATCGCCTTCTGTAACAACCGGGGGATCATAGCCATTAACTACACGAACCCATGATTGAAATCACGTGATTGGAGAAAAGCACGCATAATTTTTTTCCACCATAAGCAATTCGATCAATCGAAGACTGGTGGTACGTTTATAGAGATAGCGTTTCTGTCCATAGAGTCAGATTGCTACAAATACAGACTTATGAGGTCTTAAACGTGTTTTCCTGCTCTGATACCAATTGAAAAAGCGGGGGTCTAACAACCACACCCAATATTTTATTTCGACAATCTGTATAGACTAACTCCAATATAAATCCAAGAGAATCAACTACACAGTCAGACTCAATCAAGGAAAATACATCCAAGAGTTATATCTCTATTTCTGAATGTAATCAGCAAATCAAACAGATAGAAATCCGCAAGCCTGATTATTATGAGAAACAACTTGAACGGTACCAAAGACCAATGTTCAAGTGTAAATCAATTTATATCAACAACCAAAGGTTGGATTATCTAATTGATTGAACTACGCACAACCTGTGATATTTCAATTATATAGAAAATATAATGCGGAAAAGAAATAACATAGATACCAGAAATTTCATTAATGAGGAAACCGCAAATGCAGAAAAACCACGGGACCTAGTCCAGATTTGAACACCATACTGTATTAAGCCGCTACAGACTCTAGCCTACTACAAGTTAACTTCGGACTGGAATGTAGTTGAGCCCTAACCAATCTCACAATGATTAACGTATAGTCGCCTTCCTTATGCCTCTGAATCCCAACAGGAATCTACACACTTGATTCCCTTAGCTGATCTCACCCAAAACTAAGAGTTGCCACGACCCAAAGTCGAAGACTTGATAAAAAAATCTGTCTCACATAGAAAAGTCTATTGAATAGATAAATTTGTGTCCCACAGAAATACCTATGATTTTTTGTTCCATCTTTTGATAAATCAAGGTGAACATGAACCAATTGATACACCGGTCTTATATTCCCGAAGAACAGCCTAGTAATATCAATCACCTCACAATAACTTAACTATATGGTAGTGGAACAAGTTATTGCGGAATCACAAAGAATTATACGAAGAGCTTTGTGATTACTTTTTATATCTTACTTATAAGAGATAAATCTCGAGCAAATCTTAGAGAAGATAGTACTCAATACGATATAACAAAGTAAGATCAGAACACGTAACTACAGAGAAAATAGTTGGGTCTAGCTTTAGAATCCCAATGAAGTCTTTAAGTCGTTAACCTATAATGGTTTAGGAAAACCCTAGGTTAAAGGAGAATTGACTCTAGTCGTAACTAGTATCACACAGGAGGTGTGGGGATTAGGTTTCCCAGTTCCTAGAGTTCTCCCTTATATAGTCTTCAAACCAGGGTTTGCAATCAATGTTAACTTGGTAACAAAGCATTCAATATTCACCGTTAGATGAAACCTGATTTAAGATTCAAGCTAATATCTTCCAACCGTTAGATTGAACTTAGCTTGTTACACACAAATGAAATATATTTTTATTTAGATATGGGTAACCATACCTAAACGTGTATATTGAGTTGGCTCATTAACAGTTAACCGAAGTTAGCCATATGAACACTTTTCTCTTAACCTTGTTCACCTGAACACTTCTAGATCAATTAATAATCAAATGAATCTAATTGTGTTACTCATAGAGTTGTTCAATTGTTTATATTCTCAAAGAAGTATACAAGACACAATTGAAGGAAAATCGGTTTGATTAAACAGAATCAGTTCATGAACATTTTAGCCACGGTTTGCAAAGATTGCATTCCTTAATTTATAAATGTATTTTTTCATGAGTATGAAATCATACTTAACCGATTTAAGAACCTCAACCACTTAAGTTTGCTAACGGGTACGCGAACTTAAGTTCCGGAAATTGGTCACAAGCCGACAGTTTGCAAACGGGTACGCAAACTTTAGCTCCGGACCGAACTCAGTTGAAACCGTTTGCAAACGGGTACGCAAACTTGGTTCTCGGACTTCAATAGTTAAATCAGTTTGCGAACGGGTATGCAAACTTCCGAACCTGAATTCCGTCAAAACAGTTCGTACACTATGTACATAAACCGTAATGTATCCAGACATGGGTTTTAGCTCTTAACTCCCATTTAAATCATTGAAACATTCTTAGAAGACGGGAATAGCTGTCTCACCCAAACTATTAGTTTCAAAGCAATTTTCAAGTGATCGAATGATCAATACGAAACATTCCGTGCCTACATCAAATGACTGTCTCAGACAAATCATGTAAGATGTTACCAGGTGATTTTCACATGATCATCTTTTGACTTTCGTCAAGAATAATGATGAACGTGGTTAAAGCAAAAAGCTTTCCAACACATATTTTGAGAAAGATATAAGCGAGTTAAACTCAGCTCAAAATATCAAATGTGTATAATGTAAAGTCTATATAGCTATACGACTTTTGTCTCAATATGAGATAGAATAGAAATATACTTCTGAGTGATAGATGAGTTCAAGTCTCCACATACCTTTTGTTGATTAAGTTCCACAAGATCCCCTTAGTAGTTCTTCGTCTTCAATCGATGAACGCCGTGAAGTCTAAAGCTCAACTACACATTCTATCCTAATTCGAGACATAGCTATAAGTATACTAGAAATCAAGACTTATAGTTTTTAAAACTAAACTTGACAAACAAGCTTGAGATAGCAACGCTTGCGAGTTCGACCGAGTAGTGCTCTAACACCATGTTCTTTCCATGTCATGTTATTGCATACCATATTCCGACGCACTATGGCACACTCCGTTCCGATACACTATGGCACTCTATGTAACACCATATTAGCAAAGAAGAGTTTTTAAAAAAATCATATAACCCATTTTTAGTTCAATGCAAAAATCATAATAGAATTGCTATAATTAATTTAAAATAGAAATGTATCACTTTTACCGAAACAAATGGCTTCCTCTATCGCCCCAAGGATTGGGTTTAGCTCATCATGTTTAAAACTCTCTCAAAGTATTTATTCATTGCTCAAATGGTATTCACAAATGATGAAAAGAGTGAAAAGGGGTTAAAAAACTGGGTTTGCAACGCTTATATTCGTTGCAAACTAACATTTACAGAAAACAATAAAAATAATGTGTCGCTGTCACTGTTCAACTGTCGCTCAAAAACTGTTACAAAGAGAAGAAAAAATGACAGTCAAAAAAAGATTGTCTTTGACTGTGATCTGTTCTTCGTCTTCTTCTTCAGCAGTAGCAATGGTGATTCTCTACAATCTTGATTTTTAGCACTCTATTTGCTCCCTACTCTCTCCGTCCCCCCTGTGAGACCTCAAACACCCTTTTTATACTTAGCAGCATCAGAATCTCTCGCAATAATTGCTCCAAATCTTCTCTTTACTCTCTCGGATTTTTTTTCCATGATTAACTAATTCAAGCGTCTATTGTAGATTTTCACGTGTTTTCTGGTGTTGACATACTCAAAACACGATTAGTAATCATCCCATCAGTAGTCAAACTCTCTGAAAACACATGCAGTCCTTCGAATTATAGAAAATCATGCCGGAAATATAATATCCTACCTGTTGTACGGGATATGATGAGATCTTCTCTTTTTCACGTCATCAATCACGTTACCATCCCTATTTTGACGTAACATGTCAATCCCTATCCTAATCTGACAATAAATCCCCGAAAATCTCGTCTAAAATTCTTCCAGGAAGTTACGTTTTTAACTGCAGCCGTAAACAATATTTTCCCGCCATTTTTCATGTTTGAACGATGAAGATGGGTGCCCCCTATCCATAGTGAGGGTGCCCTTAGCAGTAGTGTGCCCCTAAGCCATGGAGTGCCCTTGATCCAAAACTGAGGTCCTTTAGCACTTGTCCTTGGGGGTGCCCTAAGTAATTTTTCGAGCCGATTTTTCCAAAAATACATAAAAACACAATATTAGTACAAAAATCAAGTTCTAACAATATAGACATTGAGGACAATTTAGATACAAAATGTGTCTATCACAGACTTGACCGTGAAAAGTCCCTCCAAAACAGGCATCCAAACTCGTGTGTCTTCTCCTCCCTGTGGCCTTGGAAGATCAACAATATGAATACCAGCCTCCAACAAATTATCTAAACGAATGTCCGGGATTACCCATTCATTATTTTGCAGCAAATCACTAACCATAACAGTAGCATCCAGGTCATAATTATTAAGTGTATCAGCAATACACTCATTACCATACTAGATATCATAGTACAAGGAAGTGCATATTGTTGGAGAAGCGGAGGAAAGAGAATGTCAGAGTTTTTAGCTTGGCATTTTTAGGGTTTGCAATTTTTTCACGAAACTTTAATCATCTTAGATCAATTCCGGTTGGTCTAGGATGATTGAATCTTCAACTTCCGGTCCTAATAATCAGATTCTGCAATGGGAAGGAAAAGATACACTTGCGGATAAGCTAAAAGAGAAGAAAACTCTTCAACCTAACTTTGATTGATATTAACCTGTTACCAAACCCAACTTTGATTGATGGTGAACCATCGCTGGATATTTCATCTGAGTTCTACCAAGAGGGCTGTAAATTGTTTCAGCATAGTTTCATTGCAAGGTTCAACTTCACAGGCTTGAAGTTTGAAGACGTTAAGAAAAATCTGATAAAAAATTGGAAATTACATCCTGGTTGCATGAGGTTTGTGCCAATGAAAAAGGGTTTATTTTGTTATCATGTTACAAAACGAACAAACAAAAGAGATGGTTCGCAGCACACAGTGGTATGTGGATCAACATGAACTGCGCTTGATTGATTGGTACCCTGGTTTTAATCCATAGAAACAACGAACTTCACATGCTGCAGTATGGGTTCGTTTTCCAGGTCTTCATATGGAACTATGGACTGAAAATTCTCTATTGTCTATGGGTAAGGTTCTTGGTATACCTATTGTAGTGGATCATAAAACCCTAGATTTAGACTTTGGCCAATTTTGCTTCCATCCTGGCAGATATTGATTTTGCTAAACATGTTCCTGAAATGATTAGATTAAATGTTGGTGGCAGTACATTGATATTCCCAAGTGTCCCAAATTCTGTTTGCATTGTAACATTATAGGACATGATGATAAGGAATGTAAGAAGAAGGCTGCTAACAAACCTGCAACAAAGAATACTTCTCAGGGTTGGCAAAAGAAAAAGAGTGTTGAGGAGGTTAATAACGCTGGGGTAATTAAGAATACCGGAACTGATGAGAAGGTTAATACATAAACTTAAGAAAAAAAACAAAGACGCTATTGCTGAAGGTGTCAGCAATGAAAACATTTAGAAGAGGACCTAGTGAGGTCTGAGGGGAATTTTCAAGCTGCTGCTGATGATTTGATCACACGTAAATAGATTACAACTGCCCATGCAGTCCACGTAACTCAGGTAGATCGTGAAAGTAGGATGGCGTCAAGTGGTTCTGTGGGAGTAAGTACTTCTATTGCTGCTAGTAATGGGAATGCTAATACTTCAGATGTTTGGCAGCCGGTGAAGTATAAAAACTCGCCAGAAAAAAATCAGAATAAATGTACATCTTCTACTTTTACTCCATTGGTGGATGAGTTGCTTGCTTCGGAAATAGTTTGTAATAATTCGTATGAAGTTCTTAGCTCCGAATTGGGCTTTAGAGATGAGGAGGAGATTGGTCATGAGAAGGTGGATGCTCAGGAAAGTGCCAGTGAGGAAGTTGATGACGATGAGGCTGTAATCAACGCAGCTAATATTGCAGGTGAAGTAAAGAATTCTAAAGAGTGGGGTACTCTATTGGATGATAGGAGTGGAGAAAATAATACAGTTGAAAGTTCAACTGAAAGTAGCGCAAGTGAGGCAGAAAAGAGAATAGCTTTCCGTGATAGATTGGAGGCTCTAAGACAACAGCGAGATGCCATAGCGATTGATAAAAGCTTGGACAAGACTGAAAATCTTCTCACCAAAGAAGAGCTGGATGAGGTAAGAAATATTAAGAATGATGAGGTTTGTATGAATTTCATTAGGAATCCAGCCTATAGAAAAGAATATTTTAAAGAAAAAAAGGAACTGATGGACAGAGTTTCAACCAACAAAAAAGTCAATCTCCTATTAAACTTGTTCCTTGTAATTACGCTTCGGAAGAAGAGGATTATGATGATATTTATGAAGGGTATGAAGATTATGGAGACTCAGATCTTTTGGCAGAACTTCTTTCAGGCTTACAGTCTAAGGGAAGAAACTTTAGAGTTGGAAATAAGGGTCGCTTGAGAGGTGTATGATATAGACGTTATTAATTCCTTGAGTTTTTCTCTTGTTGCTATTTATTTTGTGCTAGCTATTTAGGTTCCCTATGAGCTATTTTTTTGGTTATTTTATTTTACCCCCCTGGTTTATGGGGTGGGAGCCTTGAGCCCCTTGTAATTTTTGTAATTACGTGTTTTTTTTCCTTTAATAAACTATTGGACTTTTCAAAAATTGTCCCACTCTGGCGAAAACTTTAGGGGTTTTGAAACTTTTTTCGTTTTCCAAGCTTGCTCGATCATCTCTTGGTGATTCGAGATGGGGATCAACCGGATCCATCCCAATAAAAACCTCTTACTAATGCTGAAAAACTTCAAGGGAAAAAATTGTTACCATCAACATCTTTTGACTTGAGTAAGTTACCAAACCCTACGGTGAAAGATGGGAAACCAGCTGTGGTGATCCCGGAAGATTACTATGAGGAGGGTTGCGAAGTTTGGAGATTTAGTCTCATTGGGAGACTAGATTTTAAGGATATTAACTTCACTGATGTGAAGAAAAATTTGGAATCACAATGACAGCTTGGCAATGGCCGTGTTCACTTCATACCCATGGTTAGAGGCTTTTTTATTATCAAGTTAACATCACAAGAAGATAAAAATAAGATTTTTGATGCTGAGGCTTGGATTGTTGATCACCAGAAGCTTAGTCTTTTGGAATGGTACCCTAGTTTTGATCCCCAAAAACAAAAAACATCTCATGCTACCGTGTGGGTGAAGTTTCCTGGTTTACCTATGGAATTTTGGTTAGAGAAAACTTTGTTGGCTATGGAAAAAACATTGGGGACTCCCATTGTAGTTGATAAGCGTACCTTGGCGCATGAATATGGATATTACACGTCAGTTCTGATTGATATCAATTTCGCTGAACTTGATACAGAAGCTATTCATGTTACAGTTGGTGGATTGGATTTTTGGCAGCCAATTGATATCCATAAGAGGCCTAAATTCTGTACGAACTGTAAAATCATTGGTCACAATTATGGGGAGTGCAGAAAGAAGAATAATAATGCTAAGAAATAGCATGGTAATGCTCGTCATAATAAAAGTGATATTCAACAGCTGCGCTCTGGTGAGAATAGCCAGCAACTGTGCTCTGGTGAGAGTAATTCTAGTGGTAATGCAAACGCTGGCCAGGATTGGCAGGTTGCACAACGCAAGAAAGGCAAGAATGCGCCACACATTCCTGTGGTACCTGAAGTTCGAAACAAGGTGGATGAGGCTGTTAGCTTGGAGTATGCTGCTCAGTTGGTGAAAACTAAGCAGCTGGAGGATGCTTTAGCAAAGTCCAAAGCTACTTTTGAAGCTGCATCTGTTGAATTACCAAGAACTAAACAGGTGTTAGATTCGAATTCAGTTTTAGTTAAAAGTGGCATGGTGGGTGAAACTAGGACACTTCAAACTAAGTCAGGAACGGTTGGAACTCAGATTCCTAATCCTGATAGGACTATTTATCCGACTCCTCTTTTTGATGCGTTATTGGCTGGTGAACAACTTTTGTCAAAAAACAAATTTAACATTCTTAAGTCAGCAGCTGATGGTACTACTGTTGGTTTGGAGGAACGTGGTTCTTTGACTACTACGGCAACGAACAGGATGCTATCTATACAAACACAATACAAGAATACAAAGAATGGGGAGCAGCCAGCTTCTTAATCGCATTCAGTTTTGGAAATTGAAGATACAGCTTTGGGAAACCGTTTTTCAAAAGGAAGTTCTCCACTTTTAAAGCCTGGAGATCAGTCGAAGGTAAACAAGCCCTTAAATCCTGGTTTTTAATGCGTGTTTTGTATTGGAATGTCAATGGCATTGCGCGAGATAATGCTCAATGCAAGTTGAAAGAGTTGATTAAGGAGTTTAAACCTGAAGTTTTTTGTCTGGCCGAACCTAAGGTACATTGTACTTTGTGTTTCTAACAAAATCTTCATGTAGATGGTTATAAAAAGGATGTTATACATAATTCTGATGGGTCTTCTAAGGGTAATATTTGGATTTTCTGGTCCAATGATATGACTACTCCGGTAGTTATTAACTCTAGTAGACAAGCCATTACTATTGAGACAGGGGGAGTCTTAATTTCTTTTGTTCACGCTAGCTGTATTCAAGTTACTAGAAGAAGGTTATGGCAGCAACTTTCTTCCATAAATGATAGTACTCCATGGTTAGTTATGGGAGGTTTTAATTGTATTTTGCGCAATGAAGAAAAAAAAGGTGGTCGTGAGCCAAGAACTTCAGCCATTAATGATTTTAGTGATTGGATGGATGATAATAATCTTTTTGAAGCTGATTCGTTGGGTTCTAAATTCACCTGGGCTAATGGTCAATCTGGTGTGCGTAGAATTCTTTGTAAACTTGATCGTGCGATTATTAATGGGGCTTGGTTAACAAAAGTTTGAGAATTGGAGGTGTAAAGCTCTTCCTAGGGAAGTTTCCGACCATTCCACTCTTGTTGGGTATCCTTTTGTTAATCCAAGGCCTAAACGTGCTCCTTTCCGAATTCATATGATGTGGTTCACTCACCCGGATTTTTTACGCATGGTTATGGACAGTTGGAATGAGCCGGTGGTGGGTTCTCATGCTTATGTTTTTCCTTACAAGTTGAAGCAACTTAAAGCTGCTATCAAGGCCTAGAATTTATCAACTTTTGGTAATGTATATGCACGTTTAAACAAGCTAAACTGAGAATGGAAGTTGCGCTCCAGATCTCAGATGATAATCCAGAGTATGAATCCAAATTAAATGCTATGAAAGAAGCTTCGGTTTGTCTAGAAGAGGTGCGTATGCAGCATGCTATTATGTTGAAGCAAAAGTCGAGAAACAAATGGTTGGTTGATGGTGCGAGTAATACTGCATTCTTCCATGCTAATATTCGTACTCGAAAGAGTAGTAATGTTATCTCGGAGCTTGTGGATGAGAATGGGAATACTATTTCTGAGTATGACCTGATTATAGACTATACAGTTCAATTTTTTGAATCAAAATTCAATGGTGCAGAGATGACTATTGATGAGAGTCTTTTTCTATATGAGCATGAGTGTATCTCTGAGGAATAAAGTATTTTGATGGATGTTGTACCTTCGGTGGAGGAGATTAAGAGGGAAGTTTATGATTTGGGTGCTGATAGTGCTCCAGGGACGGATGGTTTCTCAGGGTGTTTTATAGACATTGTTGGGATATCATACATCAGGATCTCTCTAATGCAATCACATATTGTTGGCAGCATAAGTTAATTCCTCAGGGTTCGAATTTGAGCCTTTTAATTCTTTTGGCCAAGGTGAGAAGTGCTAACACTCTTCGTAACTTTCGTCATATTGGTCTTAGTAATTTTTTCTTTAAAATTTTTACTAAGATTTTGGCTACAAGACTTGGTGGAGTTCTTGATAAACTTGTTTCGGAAGAACAAGTTGCTTTCATGAAAGGTAGGAATATTCATGAAAATATCAGTGTGGCTTCTGTAATGGTGAATGAGTTGAAATGCCAGCGCAAGGATGGCAATGTGGGTCTTAAGTTAGATATTTCTCAAGCTTTTGACACTGTTAGTTAGTCCTTTATCTTGGAGGTGTTTAGAAGATATGGTTTCTCAGAGAATTAGTGTTCGTGGATACTTACTATTCTCAGTTCAGCTCGTATTTCAGTTCTTCTTAATGGAAGACCCGAGGGTTTCTTCAAAATTAATAGAGGTTTGAGACAGGGTGATACTTTGTCCCCTCTTATTTTTGTGCTGATTGAAGATGTTCTTAGTAGGAATCTCACTAAGCTTTTCCTAAACAAAAGCATGACTCCTATGTTGTCAAAAAAAGGTATTTCCCCTACTCATCTCTTCTTTGCTGATGACATTATAATTTTTTGCAAGGGCAACATGAAGAGTTTGAATAATTTACTGAGTTTACTTGGTAAATATCAAGATGCTTCCGGTCAAACAGTTTGTCGCCAGAAAAGAAAAGTTTATTATGGTGGTAACTCTATGAGCAGGTGTAGAACAATCACGGCCTTGTTGGGTATGGAAGTTTAAACTTTTCCAGATCGTTATTTGGGTGTGCAAATTATGCATGGGGCTGTTAAGTATCGTCACATTTGAAATGTGATTGACAAGATTGAGAAGCAACTTTCGGTTTGGAAAGGGAGATTACTTTCTTTTCAAGACCGAGTGGTTCTTATTAATTCGGTGATTGCTAGTTACTCGATTCATAACATGGCTGTTTATAAATGGCCTCGTAAGTTTATTGATCAATGTGAGAGAGCTATTCGAAATTTTCTTTGGTCAGGTGATTCTGATGTGAGTCGCAAATTTGTTGTTGCCTATGATAAGGTTTGCTGCCCAGTGAAGGAAGGTGGTTTAGGCATTACTAAATTAGCTGTCACTAACAAGGCGCTTCTTATTAAATTGTGGTGGAATATTCGGTCTTCTAAGAAGAAATGGGCTCGTTTTCTTTATGCTAAATACACCACTAGGAAGGGTAAACTAAAGGAGTATGGTGTTAATTCTTCCATTCATTCAGGTATTAAGAAAATTTATAGAATTGTGGATAGTAATACTAAAGTTTTACTTGGTGATGGTCGCTCTACTTCTCTTTATTTTGATATTTGGTACGGCTACACTAGCATTGCTGATATTATTGGTGAAGATGGCCTGGATTGCTCGGTGAAGGTCAGTGATTTGCTTATAAACAATGAATGGGTTATACCAGATTCTAAAATGCATAACTTGCTCCGTGCTGGTCTTAATTTGGACGACTTGCCAAGTCCTTTGGGGGGTACGGACTGCAGAGTATGGATGCCTGACTTGAAGGGTGAATTTTCGGTCAGGTCAGCTAAGAGTTTAATTCGCAAGGAATATGTCCAGGCTGATATTTATGCTCTTTTATGGCGTAAGGTAGTTCACCCAAACCTAGCTGCTCAAAACTGGAAGATAGAACGCGGGGTTTGTGCAACTCTTGACAAAGTCCAAAACAGGTTCAAAATTTCTCTTGTGAATAAATGTTATCTGTGTAGGTTGGAGGAAGAATCCATGGATCACATCTTATGGACGTGCACCTTTGCAGTTCAGGTTTGGGATTGGATTTCTTCTAGTTTCAACTTAACACCTCATTTGAATCTTATTAATTCTTATAAGGATGCCAAGGGGAAGAGTGGAATAGTCAAGGACTTATGGCTGATTACTAATTTGATTGTTAGAGCTGAGTTGTGGCTCACTCGTAACAAGATTGTGTATGAAAAGAAATCAGTGAACTTGGACTTCTTCAAGAAACGTGTTTTCCATCTGGTACATGAACATTCAGTTCGAGTGAAAAGCTACATGCATAATTCAGTAATAGATTTGAGCATTCTAAATTTCTTTAGAGTGCGTCATAGAGTGGTGAAGTCTATTCAGCCTATTGAGTGTCATTGGCAGCCTCCTCCTAGGAACGTTTTGCTTCTTTGTTGTGATGGAGCTGCTAGAGGTAATCTTTGGCGTGCAGGTGCTGGTGTGGTTGCTAGAGATGCTGATTGTAGTGTGGTTGGAGCGATGAGTATTGGCCTTGGTGTAAATAACAATTACATGGCGGAGCTGTTTGGTATTATGGTGGGTTTGGAGTGGGTGGTGAAATGGGGAATGCGCCATGTTTTGGTTCGTTCAGATTCAATCAGTGCTATCACGGTTTTTGCTAATTCAGATATTCCTTATATAATAAAGCAACGGTGGGTTCAAATTCAAGGCTCATATGACTCAATTACTTTTGAGCATACCTATAGGGAGGTGAATTTTTCTGCTGATACTATGGCTAAAAGAGGATGCTTACTAAGGAATGGGGAAGGGTTAAGCTATGACGAAAGGTCTTTTTTCCTTTCTTCTATTGAATATCCTAATGTTTCTTATTTCAGATTCAAGTAGCTTATA
The DNA here is from genome assembly GCA_023531105.1 of Papaver atlanticum. NCBI lineage: Eukaryota > Viridiplantae > Streptophyta > Magnoliopsida > Ranunculales > Papaveraceae > Papaver > Papaver atlanticum. Next base: position 5,446,897 of record JAJJMB010001336.1, read on the forward strand.
AGTTTTTTGGGGTCTCTTGACCTCTTTTTCTTGTAAACGTTTTGTGCATATTGCTATTTATTAATACAATTTTGGACTTACCAAAAAAAACAAAAATATTGGACTTAGCAAAAAAAAGTATAAGGAAGTTGCACGCCCATCTCCAATAAGAACCTTCGTATTCCGTTCCACATCTCTGTGTACAACTTGAATACCTGGAAGAATAGAAGAATTCACCCCATAATCCTTGATGAAAACGCGGGGGTACCCCATCTATCTTGCGATTAGAACGTTTACAGAAACAAATCCGTGAACCTAATCACAAATAAATTACAAAGACGGTACCAAAGACCAATGTCCAAGAATCAATCAAGTCGTATCCAACAAACTAGGTCGGATGTATCTACTATGATTGATCAATGCATAACCTATGATATTTCAATTATAAAGATAAATAATATAATGCGGAAAAAGAAATAACACAGACACCAGAAGTTTTCTTAAAAGGGTTAGGAAGAGGACGACCCTAGATACAACTAGGACACACCAAAAAGTAGTGTCTGGATTCAAAGATCCCAGTTGCTTGAAGTTACCCTTTTATAGACATTCAAAGCATAGGTTTCTTTAGGTTTCAGCTAAGATAGATTGGAACCAAGCAAACAATATCCACCGTTAGATGAATCTTTGAATTTGATTTACATAAACAAGATATACACTCTGGTTAGGTGAAACCGTAACCGAACCGGGTATAAAGACTATGTTTAACATGGTTAGCTGAAGCTAGCCGATTTGAACTTAAAATCTTAATATTCATTTTCATGAACACATAAGACATTAACCTTAAGTCACAAACATGTGATCAAATAAGTCTAGTGTTTTTAGAGAATTAATCAAATGCAAATTATCTCATAGAAATAATTTAATCGCACTTGAAAATAACTGATATGGTTAGTAGGTGTACAAGGTACAAATACCATTGCCGTTCGTGAGTCGGTTCAGTCACAATACATGTACCGGTTTGTAAACATTTAGCCAAACCAAGTTACGGAGTTAACAGAACAATTTAGGTATTCGTACCGGTTTGGAAACCTTAAGACTGTCACCGGTTCCTGAGTTCATAGAACTAAATTGGTTTGCGTACCGGTTTGGATACATAGTCGAGTTTGGGAATACAGAACTGTTTTAGTTTGCGTACTGGTTTGGATACTAATCCCGGTTCCGTAACCACAGTTCCAAAATGGTTTGCATACAAGTATGTGTACCGATCCGGTTCACGAGTTAAACAAATTTTCACAGGATGTGCATAAGAATATGCGTACCACAAATTTGTAAGTCGGCATATAGCTACTCCGCTACGTGTACGAGTACATGTATAACGAGTCAGACTTATTACAGTTTTCCCAATTTGTAAGACTGATAACACTGTCTTGTATCCGAATCTATAGTAGTTTTATATTTCTCTCTAAATCGATTCTAGACATTCCCGAATAGCATCAATGACACATATCACTAATTCAGGCTATTTTCGAATGATAAAACTTGAATCATGATTTTGATTCTGAACAATAAATAGTCTTTAACCGAAATTCATCAAGTATGAACAAATGTTCATTGAGTTTAGTCATTATATTTCGAGAAGTCTCCTAACTTGATAATTTGTTCTCGACTCGAAATTCTTGAATATGCATGATAGTCTAATTAGTTATGAGACATCATCTCAAATGATAGAAAAGTGAATATAACTTGAGATATAAGTGGTTCAGTCTTTACTTACCTTTTGTTGATAAAGTTCTCCAAAAGCTTCGGTTGATCTTCGCCTTCAAATGGTAGAACGCAATGATGACTTCCGTAATCCACTTTTTCTCAGCTACATTTTTATCCTAGTCTGAGACTTAACTAATTGTAGACTAGAAATCAAGATCTAGTTTTGACAACTAAATTTGACAACAAGCTTGAGATAGCAACACTTGTGAATTCGACCGAGCAATGCTCTAACAATCTCCCCTTTTGTCAATTTAAGTGACAAAACTATCAATACATATGGGTAAAAAATAAAGCTTTGAAAACTCCTCAAATCCATTATGTCTTGATTTCCTTGGCTTCTTCAACTCCTTGAACTCTTCATAATTTCAAGATGCAATGATTCTGAACGTGTTCAACTCAACATTGGTTGTTGTTGAAGAACCGATTCCATGGCGATAACAACTTTAGAAATAGCTTGTGTAATCACAATTTTTGTTATACCAAACCCTAGTTATCCATCTCAAAAGTAACAATAAATTCTCACAAGAATTTTCCTAGACAAAAAGAAAACAAATTCATATGTAGTATGCGACTTGCGTTTTGAGAGAGTCGAGGTCATCAGAGGCTTTTCCCAATTTCGAATTGAGAAGTTTAAGATCCCTTTTGGCAGCAAACAATTGTTCGAACACCACCTTAATGTCACTCATAATGTTTCCTACCAAATCTCGGGATATCTTAACCGGTCGTGACCCTGTATGTTCTTGAGCAAAGTAACAGGATATGGTGACAAGATTATCGTAGAACTCAACAATACCTATGGAACCATCCCCCTCCTTCTTATTGTTATCTTCCGTTATGTTGTTTGAAAACTTAGAAACATCCATGGTTTGTGAATGTTCGTGAGTTATTCTAGCACTTTTGTATATATACAAGCTTGTAGTTCTTCATGTTACTTTTATTTACAATTGAAGAAATAATAAAATATTATAATTATTAAAGATGCCCGCCAATAATTTTTGATAACCAGAGTCCGTCGTTTATTATTTATAATTATTGACAGTAACTTACCATCATTTAAGGTTTTCGACGCCTCAAAAAACGACAGGCCATCCGACGAGCGAGGTCTGTCAATAATCTGTATTATCGACAGACCTGACCCGTCGAAAAAGCTGATTTATGGCGTAGTGAAGGTGAGCGAACCTTATATAAATATGTAAGTTTTTAGGTTAAGAAACCCGAGGGAAGAGAGATTCTTTCCAGAATCTTCTGAAGAGGTTTTGACTCATTACTTTCATAGGTTCAGGCCGGTTTCGGAACTTAACGCATATGGGTCCGCGAGCACATGAATTTTGACCGGACTCATTTAAGCAGACAAATATAATCAGCCTTATTCTTAGCTCAAAAGATATAAATCTAGAGAACAAGAGATAGTTGAGATGTCATAACCTAAGATGAATTACTTTACAGTGAAATCCAAAAACTGAAAATAAGGTACACAATACAAAAAACATCATGTGTCAAGAAGAATATCATTCTTGAACATTTTGTGCTTCCTCCTTTTCATGATCCAGGAGGAGGCATGATTTACCATAATCAAGTTATGTTATGGTAGGCATCCGTCAAATGCCCATTATGAACAACAAGATTCTTTGGTAAGCTTTCATGATTACTAAGGAAAGAGGACGTAGAATTCTTACCTGTATTCAGTCTTCTCCTTGTCTTTGTCTCTACTAGGTTAACCTTTTGAAAATCAGTACAATCGTGCAACGGCTTTGTAGGAATTTTATAGGCAAATCTTAGTTTATCACAGCACTGATTCCTTTGCCTAAGGGTTGGACGTTGACCACCCATCAAGAGTATTAGTCTTAACATACGATTTTGGTTTGATTACTTCTTGTGATGCCCAAATAAGAACACCATGAAGTTTTTCATCCCTTATGCGAAAACGACATTCCTTTTTCAGGCGACCGTTTTTACCGCAATAATAGCACTAATGAAAAGGGTTATTACTTGGGTCCTCGTGTGCTGTTTTTGGAGGTTGATATAATTTGTTCTTTCGAACATCAACTGCCGATATAGGTATTTCATTTTTTTCATCAGTGGAAACCTTTGGTTGAGAGGAAGCACTAGCTTTGAATTTTTTTTTATCTCTTTGCTAATCCTTAGAGCATTCATTCCCTTATAGCTCAATCCTCGTGTGTCACGATGATTTTTACTTGCTCCGAGCACATAAGATGATTTGTTTAAACTAGCTTTGAACTTTTTCAAGTTTTCTTCCAACAACTTGATATTATCATTAGCAGTAGTTAAATCAGCCTCAAGATGTCTTTCTCAAGTGAGAAAAACACTTTCTCTGTATTTAAAACTAATATGTTGAAAGTTAAACATTGCTTCCTTCCTTGCAAGTTTTTCTTCCAACACAATGAGATTTTTACGAAGTCTTTCACATTCAGAGTTCTTTGAACGTACTTCTTCTTCGCGATCTTAAAGAAGGGATTATATTAGGTGATAATCACAATCATAATCTTTAAAGATCTTTTTCAATTTCTTATTTTCTTGACAGAGAGGAGTCAGAAACGGAGTCGACAAGATGTTGGTCTTTTTCCTTTTAAGAGATGGTCAAACAACTTAATGTATTGTGAGACTTCCTTATCAACATCTGCATCAATATAAGAATCATTTTCGTTAGAAAGTTCATCCAACTATTCTTTTAGGCGTGTCTACCAATTATTCACAGTTTAGATGAGGTGAAAGTTTTCTCATGTGAACCAAACTCTTGAATCATGAATGACTCTGAACTGGTGATATTGTTATATTGACTGTAAGCTTTCTAATAAGTCTTCATTATTCTAGTTCTGACTTGAATTGGATGTCTCATTAGCAAAAATGAGTTTTTAACAAAATGCATAGGGGGCGGTACACGCTTTGTATCCGTAAAAAAAAGGCAAAATATTTTTTTTGGATTATTTCATATGATTTAAGTCTATTGACAGTAAGCGTTCTTTAGTTCTGACTTGAATTTGATGTCTCATTAGCAAATGAGTTTTTGAAAAATTGTAAAGGCGGCCGTACACGCTTTGTATCCGCCAAAATAAGGCAAAATATTAATGGGATCATTTTATATGATACTGTTCTATTGACTGAAATCTTTGTAATAAGCCATGGTTTCTCTAGTTCTGACTTGAATTGGTAGTTTCATTAACAAAAACGAGTTTTTATCAAAATGCAGAAGCGGGGATACACACTTTGTATCTGCAAAAATGAGTCACAATATCTTTTAGATCATCTTATATGATACTGTTCTATTGACTGTTAGCTTTCTAATAAGCTTTTTTTTTTGTAGGTAAATCCAATTGTATTAATAAATAACATATTTACAAACAAAGCTTAGTTGAAAGAAAAGAGGTTAGGAAACCCCAAAACTTTCAAACCATTTAATACGAAAATAAGATACATTTTGATATTCCACAGAAATTAAGAAATCCGGTTTACCCTCATAATTCATCCCCTCCTCATTTGGTAATAAGCAACCTTTTTTCGCCATAGTATCCGCTGCAAAATTTGTCTCTCGATACGTATGCTCAAAACGAATAGAAAGATAATTACTTTTAATGGCCTGCCAACGCTGTCTTGTAAACCATAGCAATCTGTCCAAATTGAAAGCATGAACTGTACTTTGAGAATCATACCTGATACACACACGATCAAAACCCCACTTCACAGCCCATTCTAAACCAATAATGACTCTATAAATCTCAGCCAAATAATTCGAATTCACACCCAAACCGATACTCATAGCACTAAGAACATTGGCTTCACTATCTCTAGCAACCACCCCCGCACCGGAAACACCTGGATTGCCTCTAGCTGCTCCATAACAACATAACAAAAGTTCATGTCGATTAGGAAAACTCCAAAAATATTCCACCGGTTCATGAGTTTTAACATGCATGTGCCTTACTTTTAAAAAAAGAAAGCACATTCAAGTCAATAACTGAATTATACATAAAACCTCTTACTCTTCTAGAGTATTCATGTACTTGGTTGAACACCCTTTTTTTGGAAGAAACACCAACTAATCTTATTGTTCTCGTAAACCAAACTGTTCATTGTCATCCAAATTTCTGACCGAATCACCAAAATTGCAAGTAACCAAATATCCTTCCCCATTCTACTGCACCCCTTAGCTGCGCTGTACGCCCTAGTAATATTGAGATGAGCCTTTAAACCAAAAACCCCTTCAATCCAACTCCAAGCTCTCTTAGTAAAATCACAATGCCACAGCAAGTGATCCAGAGATTCCTCATCCACATTTCACCCACAACACTTATTAACAACCTGAATTTTTAATCGACTACGAACCTTATCAAGTGTCGCACAAGCACCCCTCAATAGCTTCCAATTACGAGCCGCCAATGATGGATACAAAGACGTTTTCTAATAAGCTATCGTTTCTCTAGTTCTAACTTGAATTGGATGTCTCATTAGCGAAAACGAGTTTTTCACAAAATGCAAAGGCGGCGGTACACATTTTCCATCCACAAAGATGAGGCAAAATATTTTTTGGATCATCTTATATGATATTGTTCTATTAACTATTAGCTTTCTAATAAGCCATCGTTTCTCTTGTTCTGACTTGAATTGGATGTCTCAATAGAAAAAATAAAGTTTTTTAACAAAATGCAAATATGGCGGTACACGTTTTGTATACACAAAAATGAGGCAAAATATTTTTTGGATCATTTTATTTTATATGATACTATTATATCGACTGCAAGCTTTCTAATAAGCCATCGTTTCTTTAGTTCTGACTTGAATTTAATGTCTCATTAGCAAAAAAGAGTTTTTAACAAAACTTAAAGGCAACGGTACATGCTTTGTACACGTAAAAATGAGGCAAAATACTTTTTGGATCATTTTATATGATAGTGTAGTGTTCTGTTGACTGTAAGCTTTCTAATAAGCCATTGTTTGTTTCTCTAGTTCTGACTTGGATTGGAAGTCTCATTAACAAAAACGAATTTTTAACAAAATGCAAAAGCGGCGATACTCGCTTTGTATCCGCAAAAATGAGGCAAAGTATTTTTTGGATCATTTTATATTATATTGTTCTATTGAGTGTAAGCTTTCTAATAAGCCGTCGTTTCTTTAGTTCTGACTTGAATTGGATTTCTCATTAGCAAAAACGAGTTTTAACGAAATGCAAAGTGGGCGGTACACACTTTGTATCCGCAAAAAATGTGCAAAATATTTGTTGGATCATTTTATTTGATACTGATCGATTGACTGTAAGCTTCCTAAAAAGCCATCATTTTTCTAAGTATGACTTGAATTGGATGTCTCATTCGCAAAAATGAGTTTTTAACAAAATGCAAAAGCCGGCGGTACACATATTTTTTGGATCATTTTATATGATACTGCTCTATTGACTGTTAGTTATCTAATAAGTCTTTGTTTTTCTAGTTCTGACTTGAATTGGATGCCTCATTAGCAAAAACGAGTTTTTAACAAAATGCAAAGCCGGCCGAACACGCTTTGTATCCGCAAAAATGAGGCAAAATATTTTTTGGATCATTTTATATGATACTGTTCTATTGACTGTAAGGTTTCTAATAATCCATCATTTCTCTAGTTCTGACATGAATTGGATGTCTCATTAGCAACATCGACTTTTTAACAAAATGCAAAGGCGGCGGTACACGCTTTGTATCCGCAAAAATAAGGCCAAATATTTTTTGGATCTTTTTATATGATACTGTTCTATTGATTGGGGGAATGCAATAATGTCCGAATTTTTTGGATCTAGGTGATTTTGGTTTCCCAATTTTTTTTTCACGTTTAGGGTTTTAGTTTTCATTTTTTTTTTGGATTATCAGGATCAATCTTGGTTGTTTAATGATTATTCAAACATCAAATAATGATCCTAGTTGCTCTAATCAGAGCCATGTTAAATAAGTTTCTTTTGCTGAAAAGGTTAGGGAACGTAAAACCCTAAATCCTACTTCAATAGATATATTTGCGCTACCTAACCCAACTCTTGTTGAGGGAGAGCCTGTTCTTGTGATACCAAACGATTTCTTCCATGAAGGGTGTAAACCTTTTCAACATAGTTTCATCTCAAGGATGGACTTTACGGTATTAAAGTTTATGGAAGTTCAAAAAGTCCTTGAAGATCAATGGAAACTTCAGAATAAGTGTAAGTTTATTCCTATGAGCAAGGGTTTATTTGTTATTATGTTATCATCTGATTTGGAAAAAGAGAAGATACGTGGTGAAAAGTGGTATGTTAATCAGCAAGTTCTGAAGTTAATTGATTGGTACCTTGGTTTCAATCCTGAAAAGCAAAGAACGTCCCATGCAGCTGTCTGGGTACGTTTTATTGGTCTTCCTATTGAGCTATGAACTGAGAGATCATTACTTTCAATGGGGAAAATCCTTGGAACACCAATCGTGGTGGATGAAAGAACCCTAAACCTTGAATAAGGTTACTTTGCAGTTGTTTTGGTTGATATAGATTTTGCAAAACATATCCCTGAACGTATTTCTTTAACTGTTGGTGGCAAGAAATTTTGGCAAAACATTGATATTCCTAATGATCCTAAGTTTTGTTCTGATTGTAATCTTATTGGGCATGTTGATTGTCAAATGTATTTTTATTTTTTTTGATAAGTAAAAATATATATTAATAGCCAAAATATTTACAAGGTAGAATACAGGAAAAGAGGTCACGGCAACCCCAAAAACCTATAAACTACTTGAATCTAAAATAAGGAACATTTGGAAATTCTATCGAAGAAAGAAACCAAGGTCGCCCGATATAATGTAACCCTTCACCATTACCAAGATTACAACCTCTCTTGGCCATATTATCCGCTGCAAAATTGGTCTCTCTATGGATTGGAAATAAATTTAGTTATGGTCCGGTTTTTTCTCCCAAAGGCGATTTTTTATTTTCCAATTTTTCTTCACATAGAGGGTTTAGTTTTACAACGTTTTGATCATCTAAATCAACTACGGTTGTTTTTATATTGATTGATTCATCTCAGCATGTTGCTACAACATCTAACACTATTAAAATCAATGTAAATCAGGGTTCTTTTGCGGATATTCTTAAAGGAAAGAAAACCCTAGTTCCAACGTCTTTAGATCTTTCCAAGTTACCTAATCCAACTCTAAAGGAGGGTGAACCAGTGTTAGAAATCCCTTTTGAATTCTTTCAAGAGGGTTGCAAAAGATTTCAACATAGCTTCATAGCTAGGTTGGATTTCACGATTTTAAATTTTTCAGAAGTTAAGAAGAAACTTTTAGAACAATAGAAACTTGAACGTATAAAATTTCTTCCAGTGGCTAAAGGTTTCTTCATTGTTATGCTTTCATCTGCTGGGGATAAAGAGAAGATTCCTAATGGTCCGGCTGCTATGGTTGATAATCACTTGTTGAAGCTTCAAGATTGGTATCCAGGCTTCAACCCTAATAATTAACGTACATCTCATGCTACAGTTTGGGTTATGTTTCCATAGTTACCTATTGAGCTTTGGACTGAAAATTCTTTGCTTTCAATGGGGAAAATTCTTGGAAATCCAATTGTGGTTGATGAGAAAATATTAGAACTTGATTATGGATTCCATGCTTCAGTTTTAATAGATATTGATTTTGCTAAACACCCCAGAAAGAATTCATCGAACAGCATGAGGAAAAGAGTTTTGGCAATATATTGATATTCAAAAGTATCCTAAGTTTTGTTCAAAGTGCAATATTATTGGACACTTGGATTCTGAATGCAAAAAGCAGCCATCTAGAACTGAAGTGCACAAGGAGAAACAGCCTCAAGTAGCCACGGGTGAGAAGAATTCCAAGGGAGGTTATGATCCAAATGATGGTAAGAAGTGACAAGTCAAATCTAAAGTTGGAGTACCAGAAGTTAGTGTGGGCGTTGATGGAAATCAGGAGAGTTTGGTGAATACTAAACAATTTGAACAAGATTTTGAGAAGCATTAGGATTCAATTGCCCATGCAGCTCATGCAAGTCATGAAAATAAAACTTTTGCTTCAGTTTCAATTAGTGGTGATGATATTTCATCTCAATCTAGCCCTTAACTTTTGGAGAAAGAATTGGCTAATTCTGAAATAGCTTTTCGTGAAGCACAGATGAAATTGATAAAGTGTAAAAATGCCATTGCGGCACAGGCTTCTATTGCTTCAAGAAAATTGGGAAGTTCCGGGACTGGGCAAATCTATGCCGTATCCAAAACAAACTCCAGTTTGGAGTCCGCTGTTTTGGTACAATCTGTGTCCGTGGCCAAACCAAATACTTCTCTGGAAAACAAGACCATGCACAACTCAAATTCCAATCTGGATGAAAATTCCGTGACCAAGGAAGAAACAACAACCGTGTCCAAGCAAAACTCTTTGAATTTGGAAGGGATGTCCGTGAAACCTATTATGGCAGGAAACGTGCAAAATTCTATTTCTGGAGTTTCCGTGTCCAAGATAAATTCTCCTTTTGTTGATAACGTTCATACAATTGTATTGGACAAGTCAGTGACCAGGCCAGTGGATGATATGTCCGTGGCCAAGCTGAACCCTAGTTTGGCAGAAAAAGAGCAAATTAGTATTATCCGTGGCCTAACTCAGTCCCTTTCCATGCAAAATTCTGAATCCAAACATAATACGGATTTGGTTGGCAAGGATGTTAGTAAGGTTTCGGAAAAAGAAGGTTGGACACACGTAAAGGGTAAGAACTCCCCTAACAAAGGTACTTCTTTTAAATTTACTTCTTTTGATACTCCTTTTGTGGATAATCTATTCAGAACTGAAGTAGTGGTTAATAACAAGTATGCTGTTCTATCTTCTGAGTTAGGCCTTGCTAATATTAGTGAGGTTATGGAGGAGGAGGAGGAACAAGTTTTAGAGAATTCAAGTGATTCAGATGGTAGTATGGGTTCGAAAGAATGGGGTGAAGTTGATGCAGATATTCTAGCAAAGAAACAAGCTAGAAAAGTAGCCAAGCAAGCTGCAAAAATCATGGCTACGAATTCCTTGCAATCTGATGCTAAATTGGAATCACCTTTTAGTAAGAATTCTAAATCTAATGGGGAAACTCCAAGACGTGAAGCTGATCATAACAAGGAAACACAACTCGGGCTGGAGGATATTGTTTTTGATATGAATAATATTTTGACTAAAGAGGAACTTGAAGAGGCAAGCAACATTCAGAATGATGATGTGCGTGCTAATTTTATTCGAAATCCATCCTTTAGACAAGACTATTTCGAGGAAAAAAAAGGAGCTAATGGATAGAATGTCAACTAAGAAAAAAGTTAAATCTCCTATTAAGCTTGTTCTTGGTGGTAATTATGCTTCAGATGAAGATGATTATGAATATGATGATAGTTATGAAGATGAATATAAGGAGCCTTATGGAGAGCCTGATTTGACAAAAATAATAGCTGGTCTTCTTCCCAAGAAGAGGAATTTTAGAGTTGGAAATAAGGGGCGCAAACGATTTTAATGTTCCTAGATTTCCTCTTTATGTTATTTATTTGTGTTTAGGAGCTTATTTTATGAGCTTTTAGAGTTATTTTGTTGCTATTTTTTTTTTGCCCCTTTGGTTTATGGGGGTGGGGAGGCCTCGAGCCTCCCATTTTGTAATTCTTGTAATTACGTTTTTTTGCTTCAATAAACCATTTTGACCTGCAAAAAAAAAAAAAAACTTTCTAAAAGTATGCTCAAAATGAATAGCATCATAATTATCTTGAATAATGTTCCAACGAGGCCAAACAAACCAAGGCATAGAAGTAGCCGTGAAAGCCATCCTAGCTGCAGCCGAATCAGTCCGAATGGTAACTCTTCTCACCCCCATCTTGTTGCCCACTCCAAACCTACTATGATGCCATAATCTTCAGCCAAATAATTTGTTGTCGTTCCAAGCCCAATTAAAATCGCTCCAAGGACAGCACAATTAGAATCCCTTGCCACAACTCCAGCCCTCGCAATACCTGGATTTACTCTCGCAGCACCATCACAACAAAGAAGAACCTCCCCCTCCTCTGGTGGCGTCCAAAAACACTCAACAGCTTCATGGATCTTTACTCTTCTATGCCGGACACGGAAATAGTCCAAACACGCAATTCCTCAGAACAATTCTTCATATTCTCTTTGATTCTTACCGAGTACTCCTGGATATGATAAAGTAATCTCTTGAAAAACAGCGTCCAGTTTGGCTTCTTATTCTCATACACACGCTTGATTCTAGTATACTACAATTCTGATCTAATTACTAAGATTGAAAGCAACCACAATTCATGTATCATTCTACTCCTGCCCCTATCTGCCTTGAAATCCGTGATCAGGTTTGGATGAGGAAGAATCCCAAAAGTATCAGCTAGCCACGACCAAGATTTGGCAGCAAAAGAGCAACTCCAGAGAATGTGATCAAGTGTTTCCTCCGCACAAGAACAAAAAACACATTTAGTTAGCATTTCAACTTTAAAACGAGAACGCATCTGGTTTAGTGTGGCACAAACACCACTGAGGATCTTCCAATTCTGCACTGCAAGAGTTGGATGAATACTTGGTCTCTATAACAAGTTGTCCCCCTCAAATTTCTGAAGTCGTGTCCGAATAAGCTCTCTGGATGACATAACCGTGAACTGACCACTGTAGTCAGCCATCCATAATCGCTTATCATCACCTTGTAAAGGTCTAGGTAAGTCTTGAAGATCAATCCAAGCTGCTTCGAGCCTAAGTCTGTGCACATCCTCAATAACCCAAACACCATTCACCAATAAATCACTAACTCGAATATTTATATCCAAGTCAGTCAGCTGAAGAATACTTGCAATACTTCTATTTCCACACCAGATATCAAAATAAAGAGAAGTACTACGACCATCCCCAATAACAACTTTTATGTTCTCTTCTACTTGGTCATAAACCATACGAATACCTGGTAAAATAGTAGACTTAATACCCTTGCGCTTTAATTCACCATTTCTGCCAAAAAAATTTAGCAACAAGGTATCTTGCCCACTTCTTCTTAGAAGTACGGATTTGCCACCAAAGCTTCATCAATAAAGCTCTATTCATAACAGACATATTGGTGATGCCAAAACCACCAATATGGAGTACAAACTTTGTCATAACCAAACACAAAAGACCTTCTTGTGTTAGAATCACTCGTCCAAATGAAGTTTCTAATTGCTCTTTCACATTGCAAAATAAATTTGCGAGGCCATTTATAAACAACCATATTGTGAATGGAATAACTAGAAATAACTGATTTCACAAGAACAATTCTATCTTGAAAAAAAGAAATCGTCCTTTCCAAACAGCAAGCTGATTTTTAATTTTGTCAACAATGTTACTAATGTGTCTATACCTAACCGTACCTGGCATTACCTGCACCCCAAGATAGCGATCCGGAAAAGTAGCAACAGACATACCCAAGAAATCAGTGAGATATCTACATCTGCTCAGAGAACCACCTCCATAATAAACTTTGCTCTTTTGACGACAAACCGTTTGACCAGAGGCATTTGATAGACTCCCAATAACTCAATAAGATTATGCAAATTTTCCATATTTCCCTTACAGAAAATCATAATATCATTTGCAAAGAATAAATGAGTTGGAGAAATGCCTTTACGAGTGACCATATGGACCATTTTACCTTCCCTGAAAAGCTTTGAAATATTTCTGCTTAAGACATCTTCAATCAAAACAAAAATAAGAGGAGAAAGAGGATCACCCTGTCTCAACTCCCTATTTATACTGAAAAAACCCTCTGGGCTGCCATTCAGTAGAATAAAAATATGTGCTGATTGAAGAATGTTAAGAATCCACAAGCACCAAGTTTCTGAAAAACCATAACGTTTAAAAACTTCAAGAACGAAAGACCAACTCACAGTATCAAAAGCCTGAGATATGTCAAGCTTTAGACCCAAATTTCCATCCTTTCTCTCTTTATGTGAAGTTCATTTACCATCTCCGTAGCTAAACTGATATTCTTATGAATATTTCTACCTTTTAAAAAAGCCACCTGTTCCTCAGAAACTAATTTATCCAAAACTTTACCCAAGCGAGTAGCAAGAATCTTGGTGAAAATTTTAAAGAAGAAATTACTCAAACCTATTGGCCTAAAGTTGCGAAGAGAGTTAGCTCCACGTACCTTAGACAACAAGATGATAAGGCTAGAATTAGCCCCATTAGGAATGCGCTTCAAATTCCAACAATAAATAATAGCTTGAATTAAATCTTCATGGATAATATCCCAGCAGTGGCGATAGAAACAACCATAAAAACCATCTGGACCCGGAGCACTATCAGCCCTAAGTCCCACACGGCATTCTTAATCTCATCCGGAGTTGTAACAGAATCCATCTCATAATGCTATCATGTTCAAAATCAAACAAAACATCATCAATAATGCCTTCAGGACCATTAAATTTATCCTCATAATAATGAACAACATGATCCCGTAAAAGAATCCTATCCGTGATAGTATTACCATCACTATCAACCAGCTCAGAAATAACATTGCTGCTCCTCCTGGTACGGATACAATTGTGAAAGTATGCCGTATTACTGGCCCCATCCACCAACCAATTATTTCTAGCTTTTTGTTTTAGCATAATAGCATATTGAGCATTGGTTTCCTGAAGAGTATATAATGCATCCTTCATAACATCCAGCTTAACTATATTTGTAGGATCCTCATCAGAATTTCTAGCCGCAGTATCAAACCTAAGCTTGTCTTGTTTCAATCTTGAGTTTATGTTTCCAAAAACCCGGAAATTCCAATCTTTCAAAGCATCCTTTAGCCTCTTGAGCTTGTATAACCTCTTGAGCTTGTATAAGAAAATAAAATCCAGATGACCATGAACTGGTAAATTCCAATTTTCATTAACCAAGCGTTAAAAATCAGGGTGAACAAACCACATTTTTCGGATACGAAACGGAGCTCGTTGTGGTCTTGGAACAGCAAAAGGAAAACCAATTAAAGTGGAATGATCAGAAAATTCCCTTGGAAGAGCTTTACACCGCAAATTCTCAAATTTTGACAACCAAGTTGGATTCATAACAGCAAGATCAAGTTTACTAATAATTCTACGAGTACCCGACTGGCCATTCGACCAAGTAAAACTTACAGCCAAGCGCATCAGCCTCAAACAAGTTATTATTTTCCATCCAGTCACTAAACTCATTGATGACTGAAGTTCTAACTTCCAGCCCTTCTTTTTTCTCGTTATTACGTAAAATACAGTTGAAATCTCCTATTACAAGCCAGGGAGTGTCATCATTCACATTCGAAAGTTGTTGCCATAACCTTCGCCTTGTAACTTGAAGATAACTTGCATGAACAAAAGAAATAAGAGCGCCATTCAACTCAATTGTGATAGCCTGTCTACTCATATTAACCACCACAGGGTCAGCAAAATCCTGTAGCCAAAAAATCCAAATATTGCCAATAGAAAAGTACTAGAAGAATTATGTATAACCTGCTTTTTAAAGCCATTCAAATTTAGCCGAGCAATTAAATTTTCTGTACAGTGAAATTTAGGCTCAGCAATACAAAGAACCTCCAGCTTAAAATCACGAATTAACTCTCTAAGTTTAGGTTGCGCTTCAGGTTCGCAACTCCATTGATATTCCAAAAGAATACCCGCATTAAAAACCTTGAGAAGTATTTTGTAATAGCTTAGGAGAGGTTACCCCACCCTTTGAAGTACCAATGGACTCTGCAGCGTCATGCTTCTTAGTTCTGAGCCAAGGAGATATCCCATTCCTAGCCCGATAACCTAAGTCACTTGATTCTGGTTCCGTGTCAGACAAAGTTTGTCTTACCGGATGTAATATGGAAACCTGAGATGAGTCGGACACTGGCCCAACAAGGACTCTTGAATCAACACGCTTATTCTTTTTCGCCTTTTTTGCTTCCAGTTTTGCAGCATCATAAATACCCCAATCCTGTATTTTTTCAGCTGAATTTTCTAAATCCGTAGAAGCATCAGAAACTTCTTCTTCAGAACCAATCAAACTCTCTCCGTCAAACAGTTCAGAGTTCAAAGCATGAAATTTGTTTGAAGCCAAAGCTTGATCAGTAGCCATAATATCATCACACAAAGGAGTAGAAACAAATTTCGCAACATTCCTATCAAGTACAGCCTGGCTAGTTCTTGCCAATTCGCCAGACTCTCTTGACTTAGTTACTAAGGCGCTGGTTCCCTCTAACTCAGTCCTATTCACTAATGCTAAATGTTCAGCTGCAGCCTGCTTAGTTCTTGCTAATTCAGCTTCTGCAGCATGAAATTTAGTTTCAGAACGAGCGATATCCTGTTCAAGCTGAGTGGCTATCTCCACACCACCAGCATTCTCCTCGCGTTGAACTTGGTTGGTAGCTGCATTATTAGAGTTATCAGCTTCCTTGTTATTCTTGCCAGCTCGAGTAGATCGCTTGTTTCTTACCTCGTTCCAGCCTTATTTTGGATCATCCTTAGCATCATTCTCATCTTTCTTTTGAGTTGCCTTGTTAACAGAATTTCCCCTGCATTCTTTATCCACATGCCCAATGATACTGCAGTGCATACAGAATTTTGGAGCTTTAGGAATGTCAACGTACTGCCAAAAAGTTCGTCCACCCGCTGTTAGCTAGTTTGATCCTTTCAGGAATGTGCTTTGAGAAATCTACATCAACCGAAACGGATAAGTAACCATACTCCAGATTGAGGGTTCGCTGATCCACAACAATTGGAGTTCCAAAAACTTTTCCCATTGATAGAAGCGATTTTTCTGTGCATAATTCTGCATGAAGTCCAGGGAAGTGAACCCATACAGCTGCATGGGTAGTTTTTTGTTTCTCTAGATCAAAACCAGGGTACCAATCCATGAGACGTAACTCTTGCTGATTGACGTACCATTTTTTGTTTCTAATCATCTCCTTAGTCTTCTCATCACGTAGCATGATAGTGAAAAAACCTTTACTCATCGGCATAAACCTAGCATAACCAGGGTTTAATTGCCATTGACTTTTCAGGTTTTTTTTAACCTCACCAAACTTCAAGCCAGTGAAGTTTAACCTCGCGATGAAACTATGCTGAAAGGGCCTACACCCATCTTGAAAGAAATCAGCTGGGATAACTAATGATGGTTCACCATCGATCAATGTAGGATTTGGCAAACTATTGATATC
Source organism: Papaver atlanticum (assembly GCA_023531105.1). NCBI lineage: Eukaryota > Viridiplantae > Streptophyta > Magnoliopsida > Ranunculales > Papaveraceae > Papaver > Papaver atlanticum. The sequence goes on from JAJJMB010001336.1 coordinate 5,463,809, forward strand.
AACTGTTGTAGGTTGAAGAGTAACCTCTTCTTTAACTTTTTGCGCAAAGGACTGATTATCTGAACTAGTAGTGACAGGAACGATTTGAAGTGGATTAACCATCATGAATCAACAGACGATGATCCAAAAGATTACTATAAAAAATCGATTTTTTTTTAAAAACCTAGAACCAAGAGAAAAAACCGCTCTTTCTCTTTCCTCTCATTTTTTTTAAAGCAAAGTAGTATGTAAAAAGAAGATTAACAAGAAGCCCGCTGGTAAGGATAAACAGATTGTTCAAACGAACAATAATATTATTACAAAACAAGTTTGGCAAGCTAAATCTGGCAAAACTGATGAGGAAAAGACAAGGTCGTTGAATTTGGAAGCTAAGAAGGATAACAAAACTGATGCTTCAGCTCAAACTATTGAGGATGTTGATGTTCAGTTGGAGAAAGAGCTTTCTGGCTATGATGTCGAATTTTGTGCAGCTCAGGAAAACATGATAAGGTGTAAAGCTGCCCTTGCAAATCATGCAACTCTTGCAGCACGAGCTAGAGCTAAAGAAGGCAAGTCCGGGTCCAAGCATGATACTGAAAACATATCACAAGTGAAAGATAAATATGTGTCCAAGAATAATTCTAAAAACGTTTCACAAGCAAAATCCAAATCGGTCTCGGGTTTGAATGGAATGTGCGTTTTTTTTTTTTTTTTTGCTAAGTCCAATAGTTTATTAAGAAAAAATACATAATTACAAGACTTATAATCAGGGGCACAAGGCCCCCACCCCCATAAACCAAAGGGGTTAAAGTATAAATAACTTCCCTAAAAGCTAAAAAAAGGCTCAAGAACTCATAAATTGAAAAAACATAAAAAAAGAAAAAAGACTAACGCCTAATTTTCTTCGCTCCTTTTACCATCATTGATTTCAAGCATACACTTCTTTTACAATGAATGTCCGTTTACAAGCCTAACAAGGATTTGAAGGTTGCTGGTGCTTCAAAAGATGATTGGACGTCAGTTAAGGGTAAAAATTCATAATCTAAAAGCAAATTTACTTTTACACCTATGACGGATGAATTGATCAGCTCATCTGAAATTGTTTGTAAAATAAATATGATTCTCTAAGTTCAGCACTTGGTTTTGGAGAGGTGGATGAGGAAGTTCAGCCAAGTAACAAAGATAATTTGGTAGTGATTTAAGCTGAATTGGATGTGGCTGCTATGTCAGCCAAAGTCAAAAATTCTGAGGAATGGGGTACGATTTGTGGCGACAATACAACCAAAAGGGATAAGGTTGTTGTAGTGTCAGCTAGAAATTCAACTGAGACTAATGCAGTTGAGAAAAAAAAAAGCTAACTTTCCTTGAAAGATCGGAGAATCTAAGGCAAAACCGTGAGTCTGAAAACATTCTCACCAAAGAGGGGCTTGAGGAAGTAAGCAACATTAAGCAGCAATCCATCCTATAGACAAGATTATTTTAAAGAAAAAAAAAGAGCTAATGGAGAGAGTTTCAACAAGGAAAAAAAGTTCAATCTCCTATTAAGCTTGTTCCTGGTAATTATGCTTCGGATGAAGATGAATATGATGATATTTATGAAGATGAGTATAATGAGATTTATGGAGACCCTGATCTTATGGCAGAAATCCTTGCAGGTTTCCAACTTAAGAAGAGGAATTTTAGTGTGGGAAATAAGGGGCGCAAACGTTTTTAAGTTCCTCGTATTTCTCTTTTTGTTATTTATTTGTGTTTAAGAGCTTTTTTAGGAGCTTTTAGTGCTATTTTGCTGTTATTTTTTTAACCCCTTTGGTTTATTAGAGTGGGGGGACTTGAGCTTTTAGTGCTATTAGCAAAAATGAGTTTTTAACAAAATGCAAAGGGGGCGGTACACGATTTGTATCCGCAAAATGAGGCAAAATATTTTTTGGATCTTTTTATATGATATTGTTCTATTGACCGTAAGCTTTCTAATAATCCATCATTTCTCTAGTTCTGACTTGAATTGGATGTCTCATTAACAAAAACGAGTTTTCAACAAAATGCGAAGCGGGCGGTACACGATTTGTATTCAAAAAAATGAGGAAAAATATTTTTTGGATCTTTTTATATGATATTGTTCTATTGACTGTAATCTTTCTAATAATCCATCATTTCTCTAGTTCTGACTTGAATTGGATGTCTCATTAGCAAAAATGAGTTTTGAACAAAATCCAAAGCCTGCGCTACACGCTTTGTATCCGCAAAAATGAGGCAAAATATTTTTTGGATCATTTTACATGATACTGTTCTAATGACTGTTAGCTTTCTAATAAGCCTTTGATTCTCTAGTTCTGACTTGAATTGGATGTTTCATTAGCAAAAACGATTTTTTAACAAAATCCAAAGCGGGCGGTACACACTTTGTATTCGCAAAAATGAGGCCAAATATTTTTTGGATCATTTTATATGATGTTGTTCTATTGACTGTAAGCTTTCTAATAATCCATCATTTCTTTAGTTCTGACTTGAATTGGATGTATCATTAGCGAAAACGAGTTTCTAACAAAATGCAAAGTGGGCGGTACACGCTTTGTGTCCACAAAAATTGTGAAAAATATTTTTTGGATCATTTTGTATGATAATGTTCTATTGACTGTAAGCTTTCTAATAATCCATCATTTCTCTAGTTGTAACTTGAATTTGATATCTCATTAGCAAAAACAAGTTTTTAACAAAATCCAAAGCCTGCGGTACACGCTTTGTATCCGCAAAAATGAGGCAAAATATTTTTTGGATCATCTTATATGATAATGTTCTATTGACTGTTCGCTTTCTAATAAGTCGTCGTTTCTCTTGTTCTAACTTGAATTGGATATCTCAATAGCAAATAAAGAGTTTTTTTAACAAAATGAAAATGCAGCGGTACACGCTTTGTATACACAAAAATGAGGCAAAATATTTTTTGCATCATTTTATATGATACTGTTATATTGATTGTAAGCTTTCTAATAAACCATCGTTTTTCTAGTTCTGACTTGAATTGGATGTCTCATTAGCAAAAAAGAGTGTTTAACAAAATTTAAAGGCGGCGGTACACGTTTTGTACACGCAAAAATGAGGCAAAATATTTTTTGGATCATTTTATATGATAGTGTAGTGTTCTGTTGACTGTAAGCTTTCTAATAAGCCATTGTTTCTCTAGTTCTGACTTGAATCGGAAGTCTCATTAACAAAAACCAGTTTTAACAAAATGCAAAAGTGGCGATACACGCTTTAAATCCGCAAAAATGAGGCAAAGTATTTTTTGGATCATTTTTATATTATATCGTTCTATTGACTGTAAGCTTTCTAATAAGCCGCCGTTTCTTTAGTTCTGAATTGAATTGGATGTCAAATTAGAAAAAATGAGTTTTTAACAAAATGCAAAGGCACAGTACAAGCTTTGTATCCGCAAAAATGAGGTATTCTACAATCAGCTCGTATTTCAGTTTTACGTTGTCCGGAAGGGTTTTTAGGATCAATAGGGGTTTTCGGAAGGTTGAAATACCTCAAGATTTCAAGATTTATTCATGGAGGGTTGAAATACCTTAAGATTTATTCATGGAGGGTTGTGAGATTTGGCGTTTCAGCCTTATAGTTCGTTTAGAGTTCAAGGGTACTGATTTTAACACTGTCAAAATCTCCCTAGAACAGCAATGGAAACTTGGGCAAGGGCCTGTTCAGTTTGTTCCTTTGAACCGTGGATTTTTCATTATCAAACTTTTGTCCCAAGAAGATAAAGATAGGGTTTTCACTGAAGATGGTTGGATGGTGGAGAATCATCAGCTGCGACTCATTGAATGGTACCCTGGTTTTGATGCAGATAAACAACCAACATCTCGTGCGACAGTTTGGGTGAAATTTCCTGGCTTGCCAATGAAGTTGTGGGTTGATAAGTATTTGCTAGCTATGGGAAAATCTTTGGGAACGCCAATTATGGTGGATACAAAAACTCCTAACCATAAATATGGCCACTTTGCTTCCGTTCTTATCGATATCGATTTTGCTAAACATGAAACTGATGTTATCCATGTTACGGCTGGTGGTAGAGATTTCTGGCAGGTTATTGATATTCCTAAACGTCCAAAGTTCTGTTCAAAGTGTAATATAATTGGTCATATGGATGTTGATTGTAGGAAAAAGAAACAGGTGAAAAAACAAGCAAAAGGTTCTCTAAAACCTCAATGGAAGGCACGTACTAAATTGCAAGATCAGGATGGTAAGGAGGAACCTGTAGCTTTGGCTAATGGCCAGAAGAATGATTAGCATGAAATGTGACACAAAAAGAATGGTGCAACTGGGGGTGTGGGTTCTCGGTTTCTAGCTGAAAACAATACTACCCCTACACCACTAGTAGATGAGCTTCTATGTACTGAGATTGTATGCTCTTGACAGGGAACTAGGCCTTGAAAATAACACTAATGGTATGGTTATGGCATCTGAAGATGTGGAGGAAGATAAGGAAGGGGAAGATATGGATGCTGATATTTTAGAAAGGTGGGAAGCTAATAGAGTGGCTAGGGAGGCTGAAGCTCAGGTTGAACAAGGTGACAAAGATGATGTTAGCAGCAAAGTAATTTCTGAAAATCTTGTTTCACCTAGTGTGGTTACAGATGAGTCACGTTTGGATATCAAACAAACAGGTCACGAGGGGAATGGGTCTGTTTTGGGGACAAGTTTTGATGGGCCTGTGAAGGACGTTTCAGACTTGGAATCAAGGCAGAAAAGCTCGGCTTCTTTCCGTGCGCGTTTATATGCTTTGAAATCTCAACGAGAGGTTTCACTTCTGGCTTATGCGATGTTGGAGGGTAGGACTGATTTAGAAGGCAATATTATAGATACCTCTCCAGATATTAGTAGTTTGAGACTCAAGGATCTAAAAGGTAGGTCTCTTAGGCCTACTAAATCATCTCAAGCTCCAATAAAGCTCGTCCCTGGCAATTATGCTTCTGATGAAGATGAAGATGGTGATTTTTATGATGGTTATGAAGAATTGGACCTGCATTCCATTTTTTCCAAGAATAAACCATATAACACTTAAAAAAGAAGAATGAAATGTAGATAATTTCTTCTTTTTTCTTCTGTTATTTTTAAGGTATTTTTTGGAATACTTTGAGGATTCGTTGGTTATTTATTTAGCCCTTTTGTTTTATGGGGTGGGAGGACTTTGAGTCTCCCTTGTTATTCTTGTAATTACGTTTTTTTTCTTTAATAAAATATTGGACTTAGCAACAAAAAAAAATTACAAAATTTTTCAATGAGTAGAAAACGACTCACGTGGTCTCTTGCAAATCTATCGTTTCTTTAGTTTTGACTTGAATTGGATTTCTCATTAGAAAAAACGAGTATTTAACAAAATGCAAAGTGGGCAGTACACACTTTGTATCCGCAAAAATTGTGCAAAATATTTTTTTGGATCATTTTATATAATACTGATCGATTGACTGTAAGCTTTCTAAAAATCCATCATTTCTCTAGTTCTGACTTGAATTGGATGTCCCATTAGCAAAAATGAGTTTTTAACAAAATGCAAAAGCCGGCGGTACACGCTTTGTATCCACAAAAATGAGGCAAAATATTTTTTGGATCATTTTATATGATATTGTTCTATTGACTGTAAGGTTTCTAATAATCCATCATTTCTCTAGTTCTGACATGAATTGGATGTTAGCAACATCGACTTTTTAACAAAATGCAAAGGCAGCGGTACACGCTTTGTATTCGCAAAAATGAGGCCAAATATTTTTTGGATCTTTTTATATGATACTGTTTCCATTGACTGGGGAGTGCAATAATGTCCGAATTTTTCGGAGCTAAGCGATTTTGGTTTTCCAGTTTTTTTTTTCACGTTTAGGGTTTTAGTTTTCATTTTTTTTTTTTTTTGGATTATCAGTATCAATCTCAGTTGTTTCATGATGATTCAAACATCAAATAATGATCCTAGTTGCTCAAATCAGAGCCATGTTAAATAAGTTTCTTTTGCTAAAAAGATTAAGGAACGTAAAACCCTAAATCCTACTTCAATATATATATCTGCGTTACCTAACCCAACTCTTGTTGAGGGAGAGCCTGCTCCTGTGATACCAAACGATTTCTTCCAGGAATGGTGTAAACCTTTTCAACATAGTTTCATCGCAAGGCTGGACTTTACAGGATTAAAGCTTATGGAAGTTCAAAAAGTCCTTGAAGGTCAATGGAAACTTCAGAATAAGTGTAAGTTTATTCTTGAGAGCAAGGGTTTCTTTGTTATTATGTTATCATATGATTTGGAAAAAGAGAAGATACGTGGTGAAAAGTGGTATGTTAATCAGCAAGTTATGAAGTTAATTGATTGGTACCGTGGTTTCAATCCTGAAAAGCAAAGAACGTCCCATGTAGCTGTTTGGGTACGTTTTCTTGGTCTTCCTATTGAGCTATACACTGAGAGATCATTACTTTCAATGGGGAAAATCCTTTGAACACCAATCGTGGTGGATGAAAGAACCCTAAACCTTGAATATGGTTACTTTGCAGCTGTTTTGGTGGATATAGATTTTGCAAAACATATCCCTGAACGTATTTCTTTAACTGTTGGTGACAAGAAATTTTGGCAATACATTGATAAACAGATTGTTCAAACGAACAATAATATTAAAAAACAAGTTTAGCAAGATAAATCTAGAAAAACTGATGAGGAAAAGGCAAGGTCTTTGAATTTGGAAGCTAAGAAGGATAAAAAAAACTAATGTTCCAGCTCAAACTAGTGAGGATATTGAGGTTCAGTTAGAGAAAGAGCTTTCTGGCTATGAGGTCGAATTTCGTGCATCTCAGGAAAACATGATAAGGTGTAAAGCTTCTCTTGCAAATCATGAAACTCTTGCAGCACGAGCTAGAGCTAAGGAAGGAAAGTCTTTCAAATCTTTTAATAGCTTTTGTAGTGGGTTATGATAAAATTTGTTGTCTGGTCTAGGAAGGAGGTTTGGGTCTTACTAGTATGCGTACTATGAACAAGTCTTTTCTAATGAAATTATGGTAGAGTATAGAATCCTCTAGTAAAAAGTGGGCGCGGTTCTTGGAATCTAAATTTACTACTAGGGATGGTCGTGTGAAGGAGAAAGGTCTTAAATCCTTTATTCTTCCTGGGATACGTTGGGTTCATAGAGATGTTGATAGTAATTCGAAATGTCTCATTGGAGATGAGAGGGCTCCCTCTTTATTCTATGATGTTTGGTATGAGAATGCTAGATTGGCTGAAGTTTTTTGGCGAAATGACCTGGACAGAAAAGCTCGAGTTAGTGATATTATTGCACATGGTACGTGGGCTCTGCAGGGTGATTATTTGCTGGATCTTACTGCTGTTGGTGTGACTTTGGATGCTTTACCGATAATTCAAGGTGGTGCTGATAAGAAGATATGGATGCCTGACTTGCGGGGTAGGTTTTCTGTATGGTCAGCAAGGGAGCTAATCAGAACTAAGTATCTTGTTATGGAAGGTGTGAGTTTATTGTGGAAAAAAACGGTTCATCCATCTTTGGCTGCTCAAAACTGGAAGTTTGAAAGAGGGGCGTGTGTGACTATGGATAAAGTGCGGAGCAGATTCAAGTACTCTCTTGCTTCAATGTGTGTTGTGTGTCAGAATGAGGAGGAGTCTTTAGAACACATTCTTTGGCACTGTAGTTTTGCGAAGAAGGCTTGGGATTGGATTGCAGGTATTTTTAAACTTTAACCTCAATATAATTTGATAGCTTCTAATAAAGCAGCGAAAGGTCGCAGTAGAAAGATAAGATATTTGTGGTTAGTCTCCAACATGGTAGTACACTCAGAACTTTGGTTTACTCGAAACAAGAAGGTTTATGAGAAGAGAAAACCTTGTTGGTGAGAGGCTATATGCACAATATTGTTGATGATTTGCATGTTATGGACTACTTCCGGGTTAGCTACAAAAAGGTAAAACACGTTGAACCTATTGAGTGTTTTTGGTATCCACCAGATCAAGAGGAGTTGTTGTTGTGCTGTGACGGGGCTTCTAGGAACAATCTGGGCGTTGCTGGTGCTAGGGTCGTGGCAAGGGACACGAGCTGTGGTGTAGTTGGAGCTATGGTGATTGGTCTGGGCATAACGACCAATTTCTTGGCAGAATTATATGGTATTATCATTGGCTTGGAGTGGGCAGTTCAATGGAGTTTTCGAAGAATTCTCATACAGTCTGACTCTTCAAGTGTGATTAGTATTTTGGAGGAGTCTTCTTTACTGTGGTTTGTTCAACAAAGGTGGTCGGAAGTATCTGATATGTATGATTCTATTAGGTTTGTTCACACTTATCGTGAAGCAAACTTTGTTGCGGATAAAATGGCTAAAAGAGGTTATTCTTTAGGAAATGGAGTGGATATGCATTATGTAGGCCGTCCAGATTTCTTAACCTCCATTGAGTTACCAAATGTTTCTTATTTTCGTTTTAAATAGTTTTGAGAGTTTCTGGGGTTGCTGTGACCTATTTTCTCTCATTCTATCTTGTAAATATACCTTTTGATTAATACAATTTGACTTATCAAAAAATAAAAGAGGCAAATCCGGGTCCAAGCATGATACTGAAAACGTATCACAAGTGAAAGATAAATTTGTGTCCAAGAATAATTCTAAAAATGTTTCACAAGCAAAATCCAAATCAGTCTCGGATTTGGATGAAATGTCCGTTTCCAAGCCTAACAAGGATTTGGAGGTTGCTGGTTCTTCAAAAGATGATTGGACGTCAGTTAAGGGTAAGAATTCATTATCTAAAAGCAAATTTACTTTTACACCTATGACGGATGAATTGATCTGCTCATCTTAAATTGTTTGTAAAATAAATATGATTCTCTAAGTTCATAACTTGGTTTTAGAGAGGTGGATGAGGAAGTTCAGCCAAGTAACAAAGATAATTTGGTAGTGAATGAAGCTGAATATGATGTGGCTGTTATGTCAGCTGAAGTCAAAATTTTAAGGAATGGGGTACGATTTTTGACGAAAATACAACCAAAAGGGATGAGGCTGTTGTAGTGTCAGCTGAAAATTCAACTGAGACTAGCGCAGTTGAGAAAGAAAAAAAGATCGCTTTCCTTGAAAAATTGGAGAATCTAAGGTAAAACCGTGAGTCTGAAAACATTCTCACCAAAGAGGAGCTTGAGGAAGTAGGCAACATTGAGTAGCAATCCATCCTATAAAAAAGATTATTTTAAAGAAAAAAAGAGCTAATGGAGAGAGTTTCAACAAGGAAAAAAAGTTCAATCTCCTATTAAGCTTGTTCCTGGTAATTATGCTTCTGATGAAGATGAATATGATGATATTTATGAAGATGTGTATAATGAGATTTATGGAGACCCTGATCTTATGGCAGAAATCCTTGCAGTTTTCCAACCTAAGAAGAGGAATTTTAGAGTGGGAAATAAGGGGCGCAAACCTTTTTAAGTTCCTAGTAGTTCTCTTTTTTTTTTTTATTTGTGTTTAGGAGCTTTTTTTATGAGCATTTAAATATTTTTCTCTAGTTCTGATTTGAACTGGATTTCTCATTAACAAAAACGAGTTTTTAACAAAATGCAAGGCCGGCGGTATACGCTTTGTATCGGAAAAAATGAGGCAAAATATTTTTTGGATCAATTTATATGATACTGCTCTATTGATTGTTAGCTATCTAATAAGCCTTCGTTTCTCTAGTTCTGACTTGAATTGGATGTCTTATTAGCAAAAACGAGTTTTTAACAAAATGCAAAGGCTTTGTATCCTCAAAAATGAGGCAAAATATATTTTTGATCATTTTATATCATACTGTTCTATTAACTGTAAGGTTTCTAATAATCCATCATTTCTCCAGTTTTGACATGAATTGGATGTCTCAATAGCAACAACGACTTTTTAACAAAATGCAAAGGCGGCGGTACACGCTTTGTATCGACAAAAATGAGGCAAAATAATTTTTTGATCATTTTATATGATACTATTCTATTGACTGTTAGCTTTCTAATAAGCCTTTGTTTCTCTAATTCTGACTTGAATTGAATGTCTCATTAGCAAAAACGAGTTTTTAACAAAATGCAAAGCGGGCCGTACACGCTTTGTATCCTCAAAAATGAGGCACAATATTTTTTTTGATAATTTTATATGATACTGTTCTATTGACTGTAAGCTTTCTAATAATCCATCGTTTCTCTAGTTCTGACTTGAATTGGATGTCTCATTAAGAATAGTTTTTAACAAATAGGTACACACTTTGTATTCGCAAAAATTGAAAAAAAAAATTGGATTATTTTATATGATACTGTTCGATTGACTGTAAGATTTCTAAAAAGCCATTATTTCTCTAGTTCTGACTTGAATTGGATGTCTCATTAGCAAAAACGAGTTTATAACGAAAAGCAAAGCCGGCGGTACACGCTTTGTATCCGCAAAAATGAGGCAAAATATTTTTTGGATCATTTTATATGATACTGTTTTATTGACTGTAAGCTTTCTAATAATCCCATCATTTCTGTAGTTCTGACTTGAATTGGATGTCTCATTAGAAAAAACGAGTTTATAACAAAATCCAAAGCCTTCGGTACACGCTTTGTATCCGCAAAAATGAGGCAAAATAATTTTTGGATCATTTTATATGATACTATTTTATTGACTGTTAGCTTTCTAATAAGCCTCCGTTTCTCTAATTCTGACTTGAATTTGATGTTTCATTAGCAAAAACGAGTTTTTAACAAAATGCAAAGCGGGCCGCACACGCTTTGTACCCTCAAAAATGAGGCAAAATATTTTTTTTGATCATTTTATATGATACTATGCTATTGACTGTAAGCTTTCTAATAATCCATCATTTCTCTAGTTCTGACTTGAATTGGATGTCTCATTAGCAAAAACGAGTTTTTAACAAAATGCAAAGGGGGCGGTACACGCTTTGTATCCTCAAAAATGAGGCAAAGTATTTTTTTCAATCATTTTATATGATACTTTTCTATTGACTGTAAGCTTTCTAATAATTCATCATTTCTTTATTTCTGAATTGAATTGGATGTATCATTAGTAAAAACGAGTTTTTAACAAAATGCAAAGGGCGGTACATGCTTTGTATCCTCAAAAATGAGGCAAAATATTTTTTGGATCATTTTATATGATACTCTTTTTTTTTTATAAGTCAAAAAATTGTATTAATGAAATAGCAATATTTACAAGATAGTTTAAAAGAAAAGAGGTCAGAGTAACCCCAAAAACTTATAAACTACTTAAATCTAAAATAAGAAACATTTGGTAAGTCAATTGAATTTACAAAATTTGGACGACCTTTATAACTTATTACTTCTTTGTTCTCCAACAAACAACCCCTCTTGGCCAAAGTGTCCGCTGCGAAATTCACTTCACGATAGGAATGTGTAACACGAATTGTTTCATACGTGTTACGCACCTCCAACCAATGCTGCTTTACAAACCAAGGTAAATCAGTATTTTTTAAATCTGTAATAGCACTCATTGAGTCTGACCGAATCAAAATTCTTCCTACATTCCACTTTCTAGCCCATTCCAAGCCAATAATTATGCCATATAATTCTGCCAAGTAATTGCTAGTTACTCCCAAACCGATGCTCAAAGCACCAACAACATTGCAGGTCGCGTCTCGTACCATAATTCCAGCTCCAGCCACCCCCGAGTTACCCCTTGATGCACATTCGCAGCAAAGGAGTAACTCGCCCTGATTTGGAGGGTGCCAAAAACACTCCATAGCTTCCACATACTTCACTTTCCTGTGACGTACCCTAAAGTAAACCAGGATGCGCAGGTATTCACTTGTATTGTGCATAAAACTTCTTAATCTTGAAGAATACTCATGAATTAAGTTGAATACACGCTTTTGGAAAAAAAGCAAGCTTGGGTTTTGCTTCTCATACACCTTCTTATTGCGTGTTAACCATAATTCCGACTGAATAACCAAATTTGCTATCAACCACAGCTCTTTGACGATTCGACTGGAATTCTTAGAAGCATTGTAAGAAAGAATGAGGTTAGCATTAGGTTTAATGTTAAAAATACCTGAAATCCAAGTCCAAGCTTTGTTTGCAAAGGAACAATGCCAAAGAATATGCTCTAACGATTCTTCCTCCACCTGACAGACATAACATTTAGAAGCAAGAGAGATTTTGAACCGACTCTGTGCTTTATCCATTGTAGCACAAGCACCATGTAGAAACTTCCAATTTTGCGCCGCAAGAGAAGGATGAACCTCCTGCTGCCATAAAAGATTTGCACCTTCTAAAGTTGCATATTTGGTCCGAATTACCTCTCTTGCAGAACGGACTGAAAAGGACCCTTTAAGATCAGGCATCCAAATTCTTTTATCTGTACCTTCATGAAGACGTGACATATTATTCATATCCAGACCTGCAGCAAGTAAATTCTGCAAATGTTCACCTTGCACAGTCCAAATGCCCTCATTCAAGACATCGCTCACTTTTGCATTTCTGTCCAGGTCAGTACGCCCTAGTGTTTCAGCCACACTAGCATTCCCGAACCAATTGTCATAGTACAAAGATGTTGCTCTTCCATCCCCTATAAGATGTTTTATGTTACGTTCAACATCCTTGTGAACCCAACGCATACCTGGAAAGATGGTTGATTTCACCCTAGATTCTTTAAAGCGACCATCTCTAGTAGTAAACTTGGTTTTTAAAAACTTTGCCCACCCTTTTTGAGAAGAATTTATACTCCACCATAACTTCATAAACAAAGCTTTGTTCATAACAGCTAGTTTAGTAAGACCAAGTCCACCTTCCTTATAAAGACAACAAATTTTATCATAACTCACCACAAAAGCTCTTGAAAGATTTGAATCCCCCGACCAAAGAAAGTTCCTAATCAGTCTTTCACATTGTTGAATGAACTTAACCGGCCATTTGTAAACAGCCCTATTATGTATCGAATGGATTGAAAAAACTGACTTAATAAGAACAACTCTATCTTGAAAAAAGAGAATTTTACCTTTCGTAACCGAGAGTTGGTCTCTTAACTTGTCAATCACATTGCTTATGTGTCTGTATTTCACTGCACCTGGCATTACTTTTACTCCCAAATAACGATCCGTAAAAGTAGTAATATTCATTCCCAAGTAAGCTGAAATTGTTTGGCGCCTATTTAAAGACCCTCCAACATAATAGATTTTGTTTTTTTGCCTGCAAACAGTTTGGCCTGAAGCTCCAAGATACGCCTCCAATAAGTTTACCAGGTTCATAACTATTTTCACATTCCCTTTGCAAAAAATCATAATGTCATCGGCAAAGAAAAGATGAGTAGGAGAAATACCATTTTGTCTTACCATATAAGTCATATCCTTGGTACGAAAGAACTTAGTAATATTTTTGCTGAGGACATCTTCAATTAACACAAAAATCAAGGTAGAAAAAGAATCACCTTGACGTAGACCCCTGGAGATTTTGAAAAAACCTTCGGGACTACCATTGAGAAGAATCGAAATGCGAGCTGATTAAAGAATAGTAAGAATCCAAGAGCACCATTGTTCAGAATAACCATATCTTCGAAACACCTCCAGGACAAAAGACCAACTAACTGTGTCAAAAGCTTGAGAAATATCAAGTTTGAGACCCAAATTACCATCCTTGCGTCTGATTTGTAATTCATTCACCATTTCAGATGCTAAACTGATATTCTCATGAATATTCCTTCCCTTCATGAAAGCAACTTGTTCCTCAGAGACCAACTTACCCAAGACTGTCCCCAATATTGTAGCTAAGATTTTGGTAAAGGTTTGAAAAAAAATTGCTTAGACCAATCGGTCTAAAGTTACATAGAGTGTTTTCCCCACGTACTTTAGCAAGAAGAATAATAAGACTAGAATTACTCCCATTGGGAAAATTCTTAGTCTGCCAGCAATGAATTACACCCATCTGGACTAGGTGCACTGTCCGTCCCCAAATAAAACACAACTCGCTGAATTTCTTCAAAAGTAGGAATACTATCCATCCATTGTCTTTCCTCAATCGAGATAGACTCATGTTCATAATCAAATAAGTGATCCTCAATCGGTAAATCAGCGCCATCTGAATTCATAATAATCCACCACATGCAACCGCAAGAGATCAGGATCAGTGATAGTACTACCATCATCTTCTACCAACTCTTGACAAGATTTAAAGCCGGTTCAAGATTCAAGTTGTGAATAAATTATGTCTGTGCAACAAAGAGGAGTCGCTTAATCACATTCTATGGTCGTGCGATTTCGCTGTGAAGGCATGGAATTTGATTGAAGGTATCTTTGGAATCCATATGCATCAGGATTTGGTGACAGCTTACAAGGATGCAACAGATAAGTCTAAAATGTTTAAAGACTTATGGTTGTTGGCAATCACTGTTACTAGGTCAGAGTTGTGGATGGTTAGAAATGACTTCACGTACAATAACAAGAAAATTAGCTGGAGTTTCTTTCAGATGAGGGTATTTAATCAAGTGCACGAATATTCAGTTAGATTAAAAGGGTATATGAAGAATACTATTAAAGACTTGAATGTATTAAATTTCTTTTGTGTTATGCATAGAGGGTTTAGAACTCAAGATCCATTTGAATGCTATTGGATTCCTCCAAAGAATCATAAAATAATGATTTGTTGTGATGGAGCGGCGAGAGGGAATCCGGGTAGAGCTGGAAGAGGTGTTGTTATGCGTGACTCAAATTTTAATGTTCTTGGGGCTATGAGTGTTGGTTTTGGAGTTCAAACAAACTATTTGGCTGAACTTTTATGTGTGATTGTTAGCTTGGAGTGGGCTGTCAAGTTTGAGGTTGCGGATGTGTGTATTCGTACGGATTCTATGGAGGCTGTTTTGGCTTACTCGGGGGATTTGAATGCAGCTCCTTGGTTTTTAAGACAACGTTGGTTTGTTGCAAGATCACGTTATACATCTGTTAGATTCGTTCACACTTTTAGGGAGGCTAATTTTGCAGCGGATGGCATGGAAAGGAGGGGTTGTTTGTTAGATAATTAAGAAGGTTTAAGTTATGATAATAGGCCTAATTTTATCACTTCTATTGAATTACCAAATTTACCTTATTTTCGTTTTAAATAGCTTGTAAGTTTTTGGGGTGTTTTGCCTCTTTTTTTATAAGCTATGCTGTAAACTCAAGTTATTTATTAATACATTTTGGACTTACCAAAAAAAAAAAAACCCATCTCAGATATAGTATTTGCACTTTTCCTAATGCCAATGTTGGTATGGAAGTAAGCAGAGTTACTAGAACCCTTCAAAAGCCATTTGTTCCGTGACTTTTGTTTCAACATAATATTATGTTGCTGTCAAAGTTCATTGATCTCGACCAGGACGTCTTTCATTACATTGAATTTGCTTATTTTAGATGGATCTTCATCTGAGTTTCTTAAAGCCACTTCAAAACGCAATCGCGCTTGCTTCAACCGAATATTTACATTGCCAAAAATAGATTGATTCCATTCCTTTATTGCTGCCTTCAACCTTTTAAGTTTAAAAGGAAAAATAAAATCAGGAGAGCCATGAACTGGAGCATCCCAACTCTCTTGAAAAATAAAATCAGGAGAGCCATGAACTGGAGCATCCCAAAAAATCTGGATGAGAAAACCACATTTTTTGTATTCGAAAAGGAGCCCGTCTTGGTCTTTGAGTTAAAAAAGGATAACCAATTAGAGTTGAATGGTCGGAAACTTCCCTTGGAAGAGATTTACACCGCCAATTCGCAAACTTAGTTAACCAGGCTTCATTTATAATGGCACGGTCCAATTTGCTGATAATACGAGTAGCACCAGATTGCCCATTGCTCCATGTGAATTTGCTACCCAACGAGTCTGCTTCAAACAAATTGTAATCATCCATCCAATCCGAAAATTCCTTAATGCAAGAGGTACGCGGCACATTCCCCCCCTTCTTTTCATCACTCCTCAAAACACAGTTGAAATCTCCAAGAATTAACCATGGAGCAGTCAGGTCATTCAAAGTAAGTTGTTGCCATAGCCTCCTATAGATGACCAGGATATAACTTGCATGCACACAAGAAATAAAAACGCCCTCCACCTTTATTGTAATAGCTTGTCTACTAGAATATATTACCACCGGTTCTCCTAATTCTTCCAACCAAAGAATCCAAATATTGCCAATGGACCTAGCTGTAGAATTATGAATAGCCGTATGCTTAAAACCAGGCAAGTTAAGAAGAGAAACCAGATTGTCAGAATAAGTAACTTTCGGTTCTGCAATGCAAAGAATTTCAGGCTTAAACTCTCTTACTAACTCTCTTAACTTTATAGTTGTTACAATTTTTGCCACCCCATTAATATTCCAATACAGAACTCGCATTATAAAGATGGTGATTGGTTTTTATTTAACTTCAAAGAGGAGTCCGATGCCTTTCCAACTGATGGATTAATCCTAGTTAGAATAGGAGACTTACCTTTTTGCACTCTGATACCCAATTCATTGATTTCCATATCTGAATAAGAATCTGATTTCCTAGCAGCTTCGGAACCTTCAACACTAATTATAGAAGCTGAAGTGTCAGACTCTTGCAAAACACGTCTAGCCTTCCTTGAAACCTATTTAACTTTATTGTCTATTGGAATTTCACTCCACTTGTTTCCTTTCACCCCTGAGCCTATAGTCAATGGAAAAATATCTTATAAAATGATCCAAAAAATATTTTGACTTATTTTGTGGATACAAAGCGTTTACCGCCGCCTTTGAATTTTGTGAAAAATAGCATTTAATATTGAGACCTTCAATTCAAGTCAGAACTAGAGAAATGATGGCATGTTACAAAACTTACAACCAATGAAACAATATCTTACAAAATGATCCAAAAAATATTTTGCCTCATTTTTTTGGATACAAGCGTGTACCGCCGCCTTTGCATTTTGTGAAAACTAGCTTTTAATAACTAGACCTTCAATTCAAGTCAGAACTAAAGAAATGATGGGTTGTTACAAAGCTTGCAGTCAATGGAACAATAACTTACAAAATGAACAAAAAAATTTTTTACTCATTTTTGTGGATACAAGCGTGTACCGCCGCCTTTTCATTTTGTGAAAACAAGCATTTAATATTGATACCTTCAATTCAAGTCAGAACTAGAGAAATGATGGGTTGTTACAAAGCTTACAGTCAATGGAACAATATCTTACAAAACGATCAAAAAAATATTTTGCCTCATTTTGCAGATAAAAGCTTGTACCATCGCCTTTGCATTTTGTGAAAACTAGCTTTTAC
This sequence comes from Papaver atlanticum, assembly GCA_023531105.1. Classification (NCBI taxonomy): domain Eukaryota; kingdom Viridiplantae; phylum Streptophyta; class Magnoliopsida; order Ranunculales; family Papaveraceae; genus Papaver; species Papaver atlanticum. The sequence continues at coordinate 5,481,035 of JAJJMB010001336.1, forward strand.
TAATGAGACCTTCAATTAAATTCAGAACTACATAAATGATGGGTTGTTACAAAACTTACAGTCAATGGGACAATATCTTGTAAAATGATCAAAATAATATTTATCCTCATTTTTGCGGATACAAGCTTGTACCACCGCCTTTACATTTTGTGAAAACTAGCTTTTAATAATGAGTCCTTCAATTCAAGTCAGAACTAGAGAAATAATGGGTTGTTACAAAGCTTA
>JAJJMB010001337.1:0-17458 GCA_023531105.1 Papaver atlanticum
TGCTCTTGTTATTGGTGTTTTATTTGTATTATCTCGTAACTGCTTCTTACAATCATACTTAAAGAATGTCGCATAGAAATGTAACATAAATCCTGCCAGCATTAGCCTAGCCAACGGTAACTAAAATGTAAGATCAGTAGAAGACAACTTAACCCCGGGTCTAAATCCGGCTAGTCGTTTCCAAAAACACTAAACTGAGTCAACTTGCTGTTTTAACTGAGCCAGTTCACTGTTTTTAGCTGAGTCAACTCAGTAGGAAAGTACAAAGTACAAGCCATAATTTAAAATTCAGATACAATGTACATTTTTTTTAGAAAACATGGTGTTATTATAAGCACCGACTACCCTACGGGAGCTTCCTAACAGCTAGCTCCCAATGCATTTATACAAATGTAAATGCAAGCCTGGTGAGCCTCCCAGTGGTATTAACATAAGCAATTCCTTAGCTTCCTAATTAGTATGCCTCAGAGTCACTCCTAGTCAATGAGCTTACACTGGCATTTTTGGCTGTCAATAATGAACAAAAATAGGACTCGTGGTGATTAAATCATTAAACAATCAATACTTTTGTGTTTTTAGAGACAGATTTTCAAAGTCAAACCACCGCACTCATCAAGGTTATATAGTCTCAGTATCATTAATTCTACTCTCTCATGTATCAAATTCAACCTCACTTTTCTCATTCTCTAAAGCTAGAATTGCAGAATCATAAGCACAGTTGGAGCAAATAAATCCATGGGATTTTTCAGCATCATCAAGGAAGCTTGTAGAATTTCATATACGTGGAAGAAAATATTTTCGCAAATCGCCATTGTTGTACTCTTACCTCTAGCAGCCCTTTACTTAAACGAAATCCAGATTATTAACTTCATCGAAACCAATCAAAACAGCGAAAATGCCAGACGCGTTGCTCTGGGTATAACCGAATTCATCTATGCGTTGCTTTTGGTATTTTTTACTCTATACTCAACTTCCATCGTCGTTTACACAGTTGCTTGTTTCTATACTTCTCAAGATATTACCTTCAAGAATGTCAGCAATGCGTTTAATAAAATCTGGGGGAGGCTTATTGTCACATCCTTGTGGTACATACTCATCATGGTAATTTACTTCGGTGTGGCTATCGGTTTGTTGGTTTTGATTGAGAGCACGATGAAAGGTGTTGGGCTGAGTAAATTATATGTAGCTATTTTTCTGTCAGTAATTTACTTCGTCGGGTTGATTTACATAACTATCGTTTATAACACAGCAACGGTAGTTTCCATTTTGGAGAATGATTATGGTAGAAAAGCGTTTAGAAGGAGTATGAAATTGATCAAGGGTAAGACATGGGTTTCGTTCTTTATCTATCTTGTTCTTGATTTTGCACTTGCTGGTATATTGATCGTATATGCTTTAATGGTTTACGGAACAAGATTGAGTGTGGGAACGAAAGTAGGTATTGATGTTTACGGGAACAAATTGAGTTTAGTGGGTAAAGTATTTGTTGGAATCGGGTGTTATTTGTTGATGGCTGTGATTCTTCATTTCTATTTTGTTATTCAAACAGTGATCTATTTCAAGTGTAAGTCTCACCACAATGAGAACATATCAGATGTTGCACATCACTTGGAGGATTCTTATGTGCAGTTGGTTAAGGTCGAGAATGGCGCCGTAGAGCGAGCATCCGTTTGATGGATGGATTTGTAAAGTTCTTACATAAGTTGTTGTCTGCACTTCATGTATTTGCTTTGGAGGAGAAAATCATTTTGCTGTTTGTTAGATGATTTTTATTATTTGCACACGGAAATGCACTGTAACTGTCTATAATTCTTTTTGACGAACGAGTTGTCAAAGAAACTGTAGTAATTTCTGAAACTAATAAACTGTTTTGCCGGATTTGTAAATCTGAAGCTGCTAGTAGTGATAGATCTAGTAATGTTCTTACTGTTTCTGAGCTGTAATACTGTATAGTCCCCCAAACAATCCCTATTAATATAGTACTTATTTAAGATAAGGTGGTAGCTGTTCTTTTTCTTTGCGTTATCTAGCTTAGTTTATAATTACAATCCCTTTTGATTATACAGATGCTAATTTTTGTTTTTGGTTATCTAGCTTAGTTTATTTGAATCCGATTCAGGATTTGCAAAGGCTCGCAAATGCTCAAATTATATTTGTAATAACTCAAGAAATGATTGTGGTGGTGCCAGTTTAAATCCTAACCCCGTGTCTAAGACTTTTAAGGTTGTACTAGATTCTGTACCCGTGCTTCTCACCGGGCATGTCACACTATATGTTCTCTTGAAAATCCAAATTAACATTTTACACGTCACGATTAAAGTCTGTAGTTTTTCGTATTACCCATCTATAATAATAAGCCACATTTTTATTAGTAATTTTTTGAATTTACCTTTCAATTTAATTTCTTTTTGTTTAATTTCTGTCCATGGCTAAAATATTACACATATTATAGGTTTTTTAATCCAGAGCTCCATGACATAGTCAACACCTAACATAACATAAGTTAAGTAACATGTTATTTTTGATGTTGCTTTAATTAACCCAAGGACGTTCGTGCATTTATATGCATTTGTATTCTTTGAAGTAGAAACACACCATAGATGATCTCCTTCTCTGAAACCTTCACCCAGTACCCACCCAGTCAATGGGCTGCTCGAAAGTTGTTTTATTATAATGCAACCCCCACATCGCCTTTCTTAACACCCATTCCTAAATGAAAACTCTCTTGAGAACCTGAATTGTGTTTTCCGTTAACTTTGCTTCTTAACTCTTGAAGATTTTCATACATATGCGTATTAGATTATTTCATGAAAGTTTTTTCATAAGTGTACACAGTTTTCTTGCATTAGGACCTTATATGCGTGGTCTTGGATTTACATATCGCATAAAAAGGCACATGAGGTTGAGAGTGGACTCTAAGCATGCATCTTGAGGTATAGCGCTCAGGCCAGTTAGCGGCTTAATGGTCAGGCAAGGGTTAGTTTTGTTCCGGGTCGCGGCATAATCCTAGCCGTCCAAACTAATAAAATATCAGTTGTATACTCGATTTGTTTCGTAGAATAGAAAATGGTTTCATTACCTGCACTGTAAGTGACTCGGTAGTCCATGATTTTGGAAAATTACACACCAACAGAAATTGCTCGCTAATCAAGTGCACTTTGTCCGTTATGGACGATACTATACTTTTGGCTAGTAATATAACAGTTACGGTACAAAGGTAAATAGTCCATGATTATTTGTTGCATACATCGATCCAGATATTATGTTCTAGTTCAATTATGCTTATTTACCTTAGTCGTTCCAGTTTCACCTTGATGAAGATTGAATGTACTCTTCTTCTTATTGGGTTCTTCCTTTCAGTGGTAACCATCAGTCTCATTCTCCCCTGGATAACATAAGTATACAACGTATGAAATGCGTCACCCGTTCTCTTTGCCTTTTATTGTCATTGAATAAAGACAATGGCTTACGAAAACAAAGACCATCCAATTTACTAACATAACGTAGGCACCGACAGCTATTGGCAGGGATTACTTATTGCACTACACCCACGTAATTTTTGTATACCGAGTTATCTAATCAAGTCTTCAAGTTTTTTAACATTTTTATCAAACAGTTCCCTTAGGCTTAATCATTTGATTTGAAAATTTCTAAGTTTGTATATGCATATTGTACGTAGTTATAGGTGTTGTGCTGAAAGGATTCTAATAGCGGGTATACCTGGAATCTTTAAGGCTTAATTTGAACGACAACGGGCGTCCAAAGAGTTTTTTGGCTTGTTTCGAGAAACACACGAGTGCAGATGTTGTCAACTCGAGGTCAACAAAATGTGTGCCGCAATTAATCAGTTTTAACATCATCAAGAGGTTTCTTTTCTTCCAACTCCTCCAAGTTGTGAATATTACTTCCATGACCGTAGACACTTGTAACTCCTGTCTGAACAGCAAAATACAAAAGCCATGATCATGTCACTCTAATAAATAATAAGAGTATCCAGAATTACGAATTAGACTGCAAAGAGATGAAAACTAAGAACTGCAAAATAAATGGGAATAAACACCTTTAGTAGGAACCAAAAGTCGTTACTATTTCGCCATTGTCAGAATTTTGTCATAAATGTAAAAGAGAAAGACCATTATGCAAAAAAAAAATCGTTGTATATGTAAAGTAAAAATCAATTCATTTCACGTAATTAATCGAAACACACGTAAAGACCCACTCTCTTAATCACCCAGCAATCACCTCCTCCTCTATTGAACGATGTTCCCATGTCGATCCAATTTTGGTTTAGAACTTTACTGAAATGGGACAAAAATTATACAGTTAATTACAAAATTTTTTTAACATAATTGCATGGAGAGCATTCTGTACATAAGGTCGATTACGATAAATGTATCGATTACAATAAATCTCTGTATTCTTCATATTCAAAAATTTACCTAAATGCATGATCTAGAAACACCAAACAAATACAAAATAAACTTCAACTCAAAAGTAATTCACCAATTCTATTAAAAAAATGTTGGGGCCTGTAAAAAAAAGAGAAAAGGATGAACTGGTTAACATCAAATGGTTTTTTTAGGATCAAATGGTTAAGCTAAAGAGAACTGTTCTATAACTAACATTGGTTAACCCAATCCTTTGTCCTTATTTAGTTATTTATATATTCTTTGGGATTAGGATGCTAATACTAAACACAATCCCCTAATGGACAAAGTTCCATGTTAGTACCGAACCAAACTCTGTAACACGTATCCAAGATGAGATTCAAACCTTCGGTCATATTTAAATAACATAGTAACCAAATCTCACCAATTCTAACTACACTCATTGAGAAATAGTTGCTACCCACATTCCACCTAGTTCTTCGCAATAACCAATTGCCAGAAGCAAAGGTTTTTGTACCCCATTTGTTTTTATCTGCCTCCAAATATCCACCCACAATTGTAGATTCATGGGAAGTTCCAAAGCACCGAAAGAAAGATACATGATTTCCTCATCAGTTTGGGTTTTTAATGTGTTACCTTATTCTTCTATTCATCTTCATCATCATCTTTCTGAATCGCCTCCTAAACTACAAAGTAAAACCCCCAAAAAAAAGTCAGGGTTTTTAAGGTTTCTTAAAACCCTTAAGTTAATGAAACGATTGTCATTGTCGCCCGATCTAACTTGATCACTGATGAAGGTTTCTTATATAGCCGATTATAATTTTTCGAAGATTCAAGACACTTGATCTGAGCATGATTTCTTCGCAGGAGAAAAGGGTCTGTTAAAAGACAAAGCTATGCTTCTGTTGTAAACACAGCGAAGGCTTCTTATACAGATGTGCACAAAGACACCGGAAACTCGATTAGGAAATCCAGTTAATTTAGGTCTCTATTTTGAATCGGGAATCCGGTTAGAATATTTACAATAACAACCTAATTTTGTAAAACCATAAACAACTCGTGCCTTGTTTGAACGGAAGTATTTTCCACCCTAGACGGTGTTATTAACGTCAGTTAAGTATTTGGTGTAAACACTGTGTAACAAAATTAATTAGGTTTTAACTTTGACGGAAGTGTTGTCCACCTACTTTTTGATCGACGCCGTTACTAACGAACGGTTAAGTATTCGATATAAAGAGAGTGTAACCTAATTTTAAATATTTGGACAAATAGAATACTGCCAAGTGTCCCCACCATAGCTTTTACATTAGAAAAGGCCTATTTCGACCAATAGGAAGCGAGGGTTTCATCACCGTTCAATGTGAGAGCGTATTTTGTCAAGGCCTTTATGGGGGAAGATTACTTGGATACAGGTATCTGTTTTTCTTTTGACTTGTGTGAATCGGTATCAACTAGGTGTGACTCACTCACTAGTTCTGAGATGGCTCTTCTTTTGCGGTTCTGTAAGGTGTTACTTGTTTTTTCCTAATTGCAACTTAACTCAACCAGGTGTCAAAAATTGAATGTCAAAAATTGTGTTAGCAAAAAATAAACCCTTCGATTTAAGAGTTGGATTTCGAGGCATTTTGACATTAGAATGTGGTATAGTCATAAGGTTTGTGTTGCATTTTCAAAAGAAATAAGGTTTGTGTTGGTCACATTAATCATTCATTTAGTATCCTACTTGAGCCTATAAATTGCAAAACCTAATTCATTTTGGTCAATTCTTTTAGGAGATTCTCTAGAGATCTTTCATTTGTTTATAATTAGGATTATGTTTATTAAATAATATTTATTCCTTAGTAAACAATATTTCTTCCTGCTAAAGTTATTACTTAGAGACTTTGGAGTGAACTAAAATAGCAATTGGTCTGCACTATTCTACTTTGTAGAATAATAACGAAACTTTATTTTGGGTTATAATCGACGTACATCCCAATAAAAACTAACCAACTTTGTATCTAGTCAAGTAAAATGTAAAATAGGATGCGGGTTGATACTCCTTTTAATGATATAGTTTCTCGTTAAACCCTTGTAAAAATCAGGATTTGTAGGAAGATATAAGCAAGCTTTCATCATATGTTAACCTCCTTTTGATGTCACTAATTTAGTAAAATACATTTTATGCGTCTTTTAAGTTTTATCCCATAAACCATGCTTCATAAAAACCATTTGTGCATTATTTTCCCGAAAAAAGTTATGAGACACGATTAAAATGATATTCAACGTCTAAAATGATATTCAACGACGTTCAAAACATGTCAATCAAAAATCTAAAAAATAACAATACGTATGAGTATATTTTTTATCCCATTTCCAGTAAACCGCAAACCTGATATAATTCGGGAAGAAAAATAGCCATGTGAGACGAAAAAGTGTGGGCAAGTCTAAGGTGGTTTTACCCAGTAAGAAGAGTCGGTTACAGTTTCACGACCAGGCTCGACAAACTTTTGCGTCAGGGCCATGTCATAACATGTTATCTAAATGAGCAAACAATTTGACATCTTTCACGAGTCGAATCACATGTGCCAAAAAATAAACACTATGATTAGTAAGGCAATTTGTTGCTTTTTTTTTCTTAACATTTCGACGAGGCATAGTCATGAGTTTTGTGCAAGTCGTTGCAAGTCATCCATTTTGTAGCTCCTTTATGCAAATAAAATTAGAGGATCCTAATCGTTTGGTAATTTTGATAATTCTCTGACTTTCATTTGTTTATAACGAGGATTATATTTGACCAATATTTTTTTTATAACAAGAAATTTTATTGCTTAATGGAAAGTAGTGTTATGATCTTTTGCAAGAAGATCACATAAGGATGCAGGAAAATTATCAAAATGGAGGATATAATGGCTTCATCTCTAACAGACTTTAGTAACTGCATCCGCAACTTGGTTGTCATCCCTACTGACAAAAGAAAAATTACACAAATTAAAGAAAATACTTAAATGTTTTATTTCTTTTATTAGATTTCTATTCTCCCATTGTATAGACAATGGATCTTCATTGATAGCTTTGACCACCAGTTTTGCCTCAGCTTCAATATGAATTCTTCTTGCATGCATCTCTCTAGCCCACGGTAGCGCTTCGCGTATAGCTAAGCATTCTCCATGTTCTGGACTTAAGATTCCATCACCATAGGTACCTATGATTCCTTGGCATGCCCCTGTGAAGTCACGCAAAACAATACCAGTTCCATTCTGTTTAGTAATATGATTAAAGGATGTATCTACATTGAATTTAAGAGTACCTTGTGCAGGAGGCAACCATTAATGCAGTACAAAATATTATTTAAATTTTCATGCAAATGAAAACTTAGTTGGTAACGGATTTTGTTAATAGATGTAAAGGGATTGAGAAAAACTCCCTGAAATACTACGTCGTATCTGTCTTTCCAGATGATCCAAGCACCAATCATTAAGGAAAAGAGCCATCTATCATCTGAGTTATCATCATTTCCTGTGAACCAACTAGTAACCCATTCAGACACACTATTGCATTGACTTTTTACTGCATCAATATTTATATTAATTCCTCTCAGCTCGAGCATGTTTGCAGTCGAAAAGGAGATGCTCTATAGTTTCAGTATGATGACCACAAGAACCACAGTGAATATCAATATCACTGTTAAAAACACCAAGCTTGTACCTTGTTGGATGGCATTCATGAATACATTTCCAGGCAAATAATTTTACCTTATGAGAAACACTAGATTTCCATAAAGTTTTCCAAACTTTTGTAGGAATGTTTCTGCCATTGACCTGAACTTATGTTGAGCACTTTGTTAAGTGATTATAAGCACTTTTAACTGAGAATTTTCCATTCTTAGCTGGAGTCCAAATCATTACATCTTATTTCTCCACATCAAGGAATAAAGTTTGGATTCTTCTTGAGGTATCATTATCAAATAACTGCTCTAAAAGTGGAACATTCCAAGTGCTTGTATCTGATATGATAAGTTCAGAAACATCTTGATAGAATCTGTGTAAATCATTAATAGGAAATGGTGGGTGGTTTATACCTGGTATCCATATATCCAACCAAATTTTGGTTGTTCTGCCATTATTGATATCCATGAAGTAGTTTTGTTGGATGATATGAAGACCTTTAGTAACTCCATTTCACATCTAAGAACAATTCTTGGCTTCTATTTTTTGGTGAAGTAAGTTATCAAGTTTGAAATATTTTATGCCAAGAATTTGAACCCAAAGTTTCTCATCTTCTGTACAAACTCTCCAAGCAAGTTTAGTGAGGAGTGCTAAATTGAGTTTCTCCAGATCTATGAAAGAAAGACCACCCATGTCTTTTGATTTACACATTTTAGAGTAAGCAATTGGATTGAAACCTCTATTAGAAGAATGGCCGCAAAAGAACTTTCTCGTCTTCTGTACAAACTCTCCAAGCAAGTTTAGTGAGGAGTGCTAAATTGAGTTTCTCCGGATCTCTGAAAGCAAGACCACCCATGTCTTTTGATTTACACATTTTAGAGTAAGCAATTGGATTGAAACCTCTATTAGAAGAATGGCCCCAAAAGAACTTTATTTGAATGGTTGTAAGCTTTGTAATCAACTGATCAGGTAACTTGAAAGAGCCCATTTGATATACATGAAGAAAGTTAAGAACATGTTTTATCATTGTAGACTTGCCATCTTGAGAAAGAGTAGTGGAATTCCAGATAGATAACCTATTGCCAAAACTTTCCTCAATAGCCTTGAAAGATTCATTTTTAGAGTGACCAATTATGAGTGGTGATCCTAAGTATTTCTCCTTGGAATTCATGGTTTTAACTCCGAGTATTTGAGTGAGAGTTGCAGCAACTTATGGCTTAGTTTTTTTACTGAAATGAACAGCAGATTTTCAAAGTTTATAACTTCACCTGACTGGGAACTAAAATTATGCAGAAGCTCTAGAAGATTGTTGACTGAAGTGAGGTTTGCTTGAGTGAAAATCAAGCAGTCATCTGCAAAAAGAAAATGATTAATGGCTGGTGAAGTGGCAGCCACTTTAGTTCCTTTGATGTTGTTATCCTGCTGAGAAGCAACAAGATGTCTTGATAGAAACTCCATAGCTAGAATAAATAGATAAGGTGGCAGAGAGTCACCTTGTCTGATGCCCCTTGTAGGTCGGAATTCATTACAAGGTGAACCATTTAGAACAACTGATAGAGAGGTAGTGCTGATGCATTGATAAATGAGATCACAGAAGTCATCATTGAAGCCAAAATACTTAATAACCTTGATAAAAAAGTCTCACTCTATTCTATTAAATGCTTTGGACATATCAAGTTTAAGAGACAACCATCCTATCTTTCCTCTTTTCTTCTTCATAGAATGAATGATTTCCTGAGCAATCACTGTGTTTTCACTGATTAGTCTCCCAGAAACTTAAGCAGCTTGGTATGGTGAAATGATCTTATCCATTATAGGCTTCATTCTGTTTACAAGTATTTTAGAAATAATCTTGTAGGATGTGTTACATAGACCTATTGGTCTATAATCATCAGCACAAATAGGTTTTTTCTTCTTGGGAATTAAGGAGATATAAGTTTTATTTATCTGCTTTAGAATGTACTTGGTCTCAAAAAACCTGGACACCATGAGACAAACATCTTCACCCACAACATTCCACTGACTTTTGTAAAAACCAGCTTGGAACCCTTCAGGACCCGGTGCACTCCAATTCTCCATGCTCTTGAGGGTGTTATTTGACCAATATTTGTTGTTTTGGTCTATGGATATATCTCTGTTTGAGTTTGTTATTGAGATTTTGGAGTGAACTAATCAAAACACCAATGAGGTGTAAGTTGGTGTGGAAATATTAATCTGGCTTACATAAACACTTTACGTGGATGAAAAGTTTTCAGAAAGAGAATTCAGTTACGGAAGCCTTAACTTCAAGAAGTTGGTTTCTTTGTGCTTTCATCTCCCTTATGATCGTAACCTTTGAACAACATGTAGGTTTTGTTGGTGGTTATCACCGGTCATTATGTAACTTAAGTATTTAATGTTCATTGTTGATGTAATGTCTAGGCTAACTCATCAAGGAAGCCTTTAAAATTTCCTATACATGAAAAAAATTATTTTCCATGTCGGCGGCATGTCGCCATTGATGTGCTCTTTCCTCTACAATCCCTTTACTTAAATGAAATCCAAATTATTCGCCTCTTTAAAACCAACCAAAATAACAAAAATTCCCAGATACGTTTCAATTCTCTATGGTGGATCTTTGGTTTGTTTATAACAAGGATTAGGTTGAGCCAATTTCTATTCCTTAGTGAATAGTGTATCTCCGGCTGAGATTATTATTTTGAAATTTTGGAGTGAACCAAAATATTTTTACGATAAACATCTACATAAAAACTAATTAACTTTGCATGTTTATCAAATAAAATATAAGATCAATATGGGAATTTATGCTCTTTTTAATGAAATGGTCGCTTGTTATAGCCTTTGACTCTGGTAAAAATCATGGCTTTGAAGATATAGCCCTTGAACTCTGGTCAAAATCAAGATTTTTAAGAAGATGTATATAGCTTTATGTTAGAAAACATCCTTTCATGTCACCAATTCATGTAAATACATGTTATGCGTCTTGCATAAAAATCATAACTAGGTGTTTCCCCGAAAAGAGTTCTCATGCACAATGAAAACAATAATCAATGTTGTTCAAAATCTAACGACGAAAAACTGACGGCACGTATGAATATATTTTTTTAATCCAATTTTCAATAAACCGCAAAACAAATACAGTTTGGGAAGAACTGGGTACATGAATCGAAAAGGTATAAGGCTAACGTGGTTTTACTAAACTAACCAAGTAAGAAGAGTCAGACTTTTTGGTCATGGCCGAGTCAAACCATGTCGTTTAAATGAATTGAAATGGCTTAACATCTAAAGATGAGTGGAACTTCATGTGCCAAAAATAAATAAATATTGTGATTCATTTATAAGGCGATTTGTTTTCATACAACATGTCACTCTTTCTGCTTACCTGTACCTATCATGGTATTGTCTCTGTCACTCAGTGTGTGGTCAATATGTAATGACTATATATAGTCTTTGTCCTGTCTCTGTAAAGCTCCGTTGAACTAAGTCATCTTTTCTAAAACAATGCTATCTTGGTATCAGAGGCCAAAACTGGATCCAAGTTTTACCTTCGCCATTAATTGCTATTTCTCGCAACCGTTGCTGTCTCAAGCTTGTTTTTCAAGTTTAGTTGATCAAAACTATATACTTGATTTTCAGTCTACTTATAGCTATGTCTCGGATTAGGATAGAATGTGTAGTTGAGCTTTAGACTTCACGGCGTTCACCAATTGAAGACGAAGATCTACTGAGGAGCTTGGAGGAACTTCATCAACAAAAGGTATGTGGAGACTAAAACTTATTTATCACTTGGAAGTCTAATCTATTCTATTTCCTAACGATACAAATTCGTATGGCTATAAAGACTTTTACATTATACACATTTGATATTTCGAGCTGAGTTTATCTCGCTTATCTATTTCTCGAAATATGTGTTAGAAGCTTTTTTCTTTAACTACGTTCATCATATTCTTGACGAGTTTAGTTGGAAACAGTTTATTTGTTGGAAACTAAATATTATGTCAAAAGACGATCATGTGAAAATTACCTTGAACATCTTACAGGATTTGTGTGAAACAGTCATTTGATGTTAGCTTGGGAAGTTTCGTATTGATCATTCTATCACTTGAAAATTACTTAAAGCTAATGGTATTTGTGAGATTACCATTGTCGTCTTCCAAGGATTTTTCAATGATTGAAATGAGAGTTTCGAACAATTACCCATGTCTGGATGCAACACGGTATGCATACCTAGTATGCGAACTGTATCGTGATGATTCAGGTCCGGAATTCTTGTTTACATACCTAGTATGCGAACGGATTTACCTGAGAAGGTCCAGAACTCTTATTCGCGTACCTAGTATGCGAACGGGTTTACCTGAGTTGGGTTTGGAACAGTTGTTCACGAACCAGGTTTGCGAACGGCTTGATTAGGCCAAGGTCCGGAGCTGCTGTTCGCGTACCTAGTTTGCGAACTCAGTGTTTAAGTTCTAAAATCATTTATGTTTGATTCTCATTCTCATGAACTAAAAAAATTATGATTTAAGGAAGGCAAATTAACTTTGCAAACTGTGGCTTAATGTTCATGGATTGATTCTTGTATAAGTACTTTGTACGATTACGAATCAATCCGATTTTGTTTCAATTTGTTCATATATATTTCTATGAGATAGTGAACAATTGAACAACTCTATTTGAAGCATAATTAGATTCATTTGATTATCTTTCATGATTGATTGATCATCATACTTGATCTAAAAGTGTTAGATGAATATGCTTAAGACAAAACTGTTCATATGGCTAACTTCGGTTAACTGTTATTGAGCCAACTCAATATACATGTTTAGGTACGGTTACTCATATCTAAATATAAGTATATTTTATTTGTGTGTAACAAGATAAGACCATCTAACGGTGGAGATTGATTGCTTAATTTCTAAGAAGACTTAGCTTGAATCTTAAATCAGGAGTTCATCTAATAGTGAATATTGAATGCTTTGTTACTAAGCTATCTTAGCTTTGATTGTAAGCAACCCTGATTTGAAAGGCTATATAAGGGAAAACTCTAGCAACTGTAAAACCGAATCCCGTCACTTTCCTGTGTCCTAGTTGCAAACTAGAGTTGATTCTACATTAATCTAGGTTTTTCCAAAACCATTATTAGGTTAACGACTTGAAGACTTCATTTGGGATTCGTGAAGCCAGATCCAACTATTTTCACTGTAGTTGTGTATTCTGATCTTACTTGTTCTATCGTATTGAGTTTTATCTTCTCTAAGATTCACTCGAGATTTATTTCTAATAGGTAAGATATAAAAAGTAATCACAACAGTTCTTCGTCTCAGACTGTTGTGATTCTGTAATAACTTCTTATGTTAATCAGTTAGGTTACTGTGAGGTGATTAATATTTCTAGGATGCTCTTCGAGAGTATAAGACCGGATTATCAATTGGTTCATGTTCACCTTGATCTTTATAAAAAGATGAATAAAAACCAAATAAAGAATAGACATATCTGTGGGAGACAGATTTGTTTATAAGTCTTCGACTTTGGGTCGTAGAAAGTATTAGTTGTGGGTGAGATCAGCTAAGGGAATCAAGTCCGTAGAATCCGACGTGGTTTTAGAGGCGTAAGGAACGCGACTGTTCCTTAATCGGTATGAGACTTGATTAGGGCTCAAATACATTGCGTCCGAAGTTAACTTGTAGGAGGCTAGTGTCTATAGTGGCTTAATACAGTATTGTGTTAAAAGCTGGACTAGTTCCCGGGGGTTTTCTGTGTATTTGCGGTTTCCTCGTTAACAAAATTTCTGGTGTCTGTGTTATTTCTTTTCTGCATTATATTTGTTTATATAATTGAAATATCACATGTTGTGAGTAGTTCAATCAGTTAATAAATCCGACCTTTTTTGTTTGATATAACTTGATTGACACTTGGGCATTGGTATTTGGTACCGTCCAAGTTATTTCTCATATCAATCATGCTCACAGATTTCTATCTGTTCGATTTGCTGATTGTGTTGAGAAATAGAGATAAATCTCTTTGATATATTTCTTGATTGAGTCTCACTTTTAAGTTGGTACTCTCAGAATTATATTTGAGTTTAGTCCATACAGATTGTCGAACGAATTATTGGGTGTGGTTATTATACCCCGCTTTTTCAATTGGTATCAGAGCAGGCAAACACGCTAAGACCTCATAAGTCTGTGTTTGTAGCAATATGACTCTATGGACATAAGTGTTATAAACGTACCACCAGTCTTCAATGGCTCGAATTACTTATGGGTGAAAATTGTTATGCGTGCCTTTCTACAAGCGCGAGACCTTTTTACAAGCGCGGGATTCTCAATCGTGGGTTCGTATTGTTAATGGCTGCAATCCTCCAGTAGTTATAGTAGCCGGTGTAACTGTTTCAGATCTTCAGCACCATGTGACTACATGCACTCGGTCTAAAGATGCTTGGGATATCTTAGAAACCGTATTTAAAGGGAATACCTCTGAAAAGGAAGCTAGGCTTCAAAACCTAACTTCTGATTGGGAAAACCTTTGTATGGCTGATGAAGATTCATTTGATGAGTTTAATCACAAAGTGTCTGAAATTGTTAATGCATCTTTTGCATTGGGTAAGACTATTCCTGAAAAGGATATTATGATGAAAATTCTCAGATCGCTGCCAGCTAGATGCGATTCTAAGAAACACGCCATCGTAGAAGGAAATAACCTTGAAACACTTTCTAGAAATACTCTTGTTGGAAAGTTAAAGATCTTTTATCATGAGTATATATCCAAATCTGGAAAGGATATTGCATTAAAAGCACAAAAGAACACTAAACTACTTGATAAAAGTAAAAGTGTTGGCAACTCCGTGGATGATCCTATTGAGACTGAATCATCAGATGAAGACCTTGACAACTCAGTCTTTCTGATCAAAAGACAGTTTAGAGATCTTCTTTTGAAGAGAAGTAAACGGTTCACCAGAGATAAACCTAGATCATCAGTTAAGCCTCATGATCGTGTTCCTCCGAAAAACAGGGATACTGTCGAGACCGATGACAACGATATGCAACAGTGCTTCAAGTGTAAGGGTTTTGGTTATTTTTCTAATGATTGTCCAAATCGTAGAAAATACACTGGGAACAAAGGTCTTGATGAAACATATGATCATTATGATTCGAATGAAGATAAAAAAATAAAGTGTAGCACTCCTTGGCGAAAATATTAATTTTGATAATTGTAGCAATACTCACACCAATCTTGATATTTTTCCTGGAGAAACTCCTTCTACCACATTGGAGGATGAAATGGATTTTACTTTGTCTACTGAAAATTCTATTTCACATGTTTCAGGTACTTCACTTTTTTTAGCAGCATGTTCGGCTATGGTGCCTGAACCATCCTCCACATTGACATGTTCTTATTGTACTAATAAGAGTCATGAACTCTCTAAGTGTTTCAAGTACAAACATAAAGTAAGATATGTCAACAAACTTCAACGGAGAGCTAATCGATTAGCAACCAAGCTTAAACTTGTTCTAAAATCAAATCCATCCGAGGTATGTAAATTTTACTCTTCTCCTAAGAAGTTGGTTTCTAAAGAAAAAGTTTGACCTCTAAAGAAAAGAACTAGGTCTAAACGACCTATGAAAAGGGGTGTTGGAAATTCCGTACATGAGTCATGTGCTGGAAAGATTATTGTTCACATCAACACAGTCTAATTGTGTTGAAGGTGCATCTTGTCTCATGTGACCGAATTTCAAAGAGACAAGAGTTGTACCCAATTGGGTTTTAGGGTAAGAAAATATTCTATTTGATTATTTTTAATTTTTGTTTTCTGGATTTCTATTACTCTTTCATATCCTCAAATGGTACTGAAAAGGTTTCACCCTATTTGATTAATAAAAAGGGAGTTAAAATCATCATTTCTACCCTTCTTAGGGCTGTGTGTGTTGATCGTACGTGAATCCTATTTACTATGTATATAGGTTCTGTATCCCTACATTCCTTTTTCTTCCCTAGAACTATTTTTATCAAAAGATTGCTTGTGGATCTAGTTTTGTGTATTTCTTTCACAATCCCATACTTTAATGGAGACTCTAAGCATCATATCTTCTGATGGAAAAGATGTTAATATGATTGTTAAGCCATCAGTCATGAAGGAAAAAGATAAATCCCATTCCTCTACAACTTTGAAGAGAAAAAGGAATAATATGAAGAAACCAAAGGCAAACACCTCAAATCTTCAAAAGTTCTCTGTTGTTCTTGAAGAGTTGAAAGAAACAAGGATGGAGATTCATCAAATAAAGGCTATTGTTCTAAGATCTCTTGAAATTCAGAAGGCCCTGGTTCGGAAACAATCAAGAAGGTTTGTTGGAATTGACTCCTTTCTTCATGAACTTTATGTTCCAATGTCTGTTGACGACAAGGAGTTCAGGGACGATAAAGAATTTTTCAAGAATCTTAATGTCTAGGAAACTTCTTATGAGAATTTATTCTTATGTTTAAGAAGGAGAACTAGGGTTTGGAATAGCAATTATTGTGATTACACATAGCTATTTCCAACGATTTTCATCTTGGCATGTTTTTAGATTTATTTATTTAAACTCTAAAGTTATTTGGAAGATGATATTTGCAGTATTTTATCTTTTTGATTTTATATATTGCAATGGTTTATGATATGTATGCCTTTACGTTCGTGAACTGTGCTAGTATCTCATAATTGCTCAAAAGTTAAGTCTATTATGTCTTTATGCAAATATTTATAAAAGATAGAATGAACTTTTGAAAATTCCATAGTATTGATCTTTCCCTGATCCACTCTTATGTGAAAGTAATGTATGGCTCCGTAAGTTTTCTTATGTTGAGCGTTTTTGATTAAATTAATCAATAAAGTCTTCTTGTGGTTAATTTATTCGAGTTTACTTGATACAAATCCATGTGATTTGTTAATGTCCAAAGAAATCCTTCTTTTCTTGTAAAAGTAAGGTCGCTGTGGGAATGACATCAAATGGGGGAGAGTTTTTAATTGAACTTGTGCTTAATTACCATATCTTTGTGGGGAGTGCGGCTGTGGAATATTGTAGGAGTTATCTTGTATCTTTATAAAATCCTTGATGAATACACTAAGTTTCGACTATGTGAAATCATCGAAACAAAGTTGATATGTTCTCTTTTAGTCATGAATTATCTCTTTGAGAATTTCATTATGATCCCGTACTTTTCGTACCTTTGCCAATTTATATTGACAAAAAGGGGGAGAATTATTTGGTAGTTCACACTACATACATATGGTTTACGGATCATTATGTAAGGGGGAGTGGTTTTCATTGTAAGATGGAATTATTGACTAAGGGGGAGTGATACATATCACCATAGTATTATTTCAAAGTTGTGATTCAATTGGACTTTGATTCGATATAATAATACTATGACACTGTATAACAATGATTA
>JAJJMB010001349.1:0-12308 GCA_023531105.1 Papaver atlanticum
ATAGAGCCATAGAGGTGTTTTCTTCTTAGGTTCTCCTTAGGTTGAATTGTAACGACTTGCTAGACTGAATTATAGTGTGAATGGACTATTTTGTTAAATAAGGAAGGTAAAATTTTAATTTTAACAAGTGTACTATCACATTGACATGAATGCTTAACGTGTTAGGATATTTAGAGATTTCTTTAGGGTTTCAGCAAGATTATAGGCGTCTAATTAGAACTGACAATCAGTAGTCTAATCCTACAATCCTAATGCAATATTTTTCTGCTGGGTCTCGCAAAATCCGTAAAATCGCACTTTCCATATATCACCTTGATTTTCATTTGTTATATTCATGGTAAACATAACCCACCCACTATTTTTAGATTTGCATACTAGATATGTATAGAAGAAGAAAAAACACAATATATTTAGCTAGATTTGGATCCTAGAAATAAGAAATTAGATACCTCGTTCATAAGTAAAAGAAAGAAGGAATTGAGAGGATGAGTTCTAATGAGAAATGTGTTGTTCCTGTCAATGGTCTTGTTAATAATGATCCTCCTCCTCCGAAGGGATTTGCTTCATGGGATGACTTTGTGAAAAGCATTGGTGATATACTAGAAGAGTATGTCGATGAAGAATGGGAATTGGTTCATAATATGAATCTTGGGATTATTCCAGCAAGTAGCCATGTTAAAAATGATCTTCCTCCCAAGGGTTTTGCTTCTTGGGATGCATTTGAGAAAAGCTACGGTGACCATTTGGATAATGATTACAATGAATAAGAACATGGGAAGCCACCAAGACAAGCAAATTTATGGCTGAGCACTCGGCATTTACTAAATTCAAGTTTTTTACATTATTTTTAGTCTGCTAATTTTATTAATGTGTAAGCAAAATTATGTAGCAGTCAAAGGCCTACTGTTCAATTGTGTTCTCAATTCTGATATTTTTTTTTTGGTTAAGTTTGTCAGATTTGGCATTGCAATTTAGGGCTGTGCTATCCCACACTTTCGCGCATAAAAGCAATATGATCTAGCAGGTTTCGAGCCGTCAAATCGAGCAATCTGTCTCTAGATTTGGTTTCAGATGAAGAGACAATAATTAAAATAAATATCTAATTATAAACGGCTCCTTTAAATGAATTTAGTTTTGAATTGCAGGTCCCTGTAACCAAAATTTCATTTGTCTCCTCTGATTAAGGAGGCTCCATACTTTGAAATGGGAAAACTATTCATCCCTGATTTCAGCCTCATCTCAAAAACGCCAATTTGAAAATACCATGAAGAAAAAAAATATAAACACTTGAGTTCATCAGTTGAGATACTATAACTTGTAAGGAAAAACCAATTCAGAAGATTTGAAATTCAAAAATCATTTGGGTAATCATTATTTCTTCTCTTTATTAATCTGATTAACAGAAAGGGATTTGATGTGTTTCGTATCAGGCTTCCAAGAAAAAGTTGTTTCAAACTAAATTAGGTTGATTTACGGTCTCGTATAAACATCTTCAACTGGATATACATTGATAAATTCAATCAGATTGATTTATGGATATTGATTCGCGGGTTTCATTAAATAACCAAGAGATTAAGATCAAGGGTGAAAAACAACATAAAGCAGTAAGTTAGACAGAGAAAGAACTTGGAAAAATTGATGATTTCAATGGATGTTTCACCATGTTTGTATCTACTGTAGATATTCATTTTATGGTTGATCGAAACGCTCACTTCCTCTGCACTCAAACTAAAAAGTTACATAGAAGGTATAGTTGGAGGAAGAAAAATCATGGGGAAGAAAAGCCAGAGAAACGATAGAGATCTAGAGGGTTTTTTTTTTTTATCAAAACTGAAAAGTGACAAATGAGTTTTTTGTAATTATTGTTTTGCTTTACAGTTGTACCCATTGAGAAAGGTATATCTCGCAATCTAACGGCTAAAACGTTGCTAGCTTATAATGCTACGCCACAGTGCCGCGCATGATAGCACTGGCCTTGCAATTTATGAAAAATTTGGCTATATTTTTCAACTCTGATACAAGACTCAATATACAGTCCCTATCATATTCATGATCCTATCACTTTAACAGCAAAGCCACAACAAAATCATGGTTAACCCTAACTCTTCAGATCCAAATCTCTAAACCAAGCCCCCTTAAACACATTACTCATTCATTCTATTTTGTCAAAAGATTGATACTCCAACAGATGAACAATGGACAGAAATTAAACAACATATGCACTTGGAATCTAAAGAAAATATTGCATCAGTAAATATTAAACATTCACAAAAACTATACTTCCAAGTAGCTTTACAAACAGACTAATTAAACATCCCAAAAAAGAAAAAAACATAAGATTACACTAATAACACACATACACACACACACACACACAAAAAAACAAAAAAAAAACATATATATATATAACTTAACAAAAGATGATGGATCAAGATGTGATTGAATACCATTCTTGCATATCAGAACCATGAAAACAGAGGACTAGATCAGTGAGAATCCCCTTCTTCTTCACTGCTTCTGTCGACAATCGTAACCACATCTTTGTATGGCCAATCATCATCATCATCGTATTCATCTTCATCCTCAAGCACTGGCCCAAACCAAAAGAAGTGTTCTGGATCATCTAAATCATCATCATCAAAATCATACTCATCATCCTCTTCATCGTCCTCCTCTTCTTCATCATCATCATCATCATCATCATCGATATCAGACTGATTAAAATCATCATCTCCAAAACAAGGAACAACCTTGCAACCAAAATAACCAACAATCTCTTTGTCTTCATCAAGAAGAAGAAATCGGAAGGAAATTACTACTAGAGCAGTCCTGATCATTTTGTCTGGTTTGATACTGAAACCCTAGGTTCAGTTTAGAGAGAGACTTGGAAAATAAAAAATGGAGTAGTACTCTCCATTCCTTTCTCGTGTTTTATACCCTAACACATGTTTTCACTTTAATATTCAACTTCTAGCTTAGCCACGTACAAGCATGATAACTTGGCTAGTGAACAAGTATAGCTTTGGGAAATAAATAAATAGTATAATATATAAAAAAATTGGTGGAAAATTAACATCAAAGAATTTATCTCGGTGGAGATATTCCCCAGAAACTTGGATTTGGACGAAAAATTCTTGCTAAGATCGCGACATCGAAATAAAAATTGGTTTAGAAGCTCGTCCAAGAGTGACATCGGTAAAAATTGAAAATTACCATCAATCAATTTATCTCTGTGGAAATATACTCCCCGAAAACTTAGATTTGGATGAAAAATACTTGCTAAGATAGTGACATGGAAATAAAAACAGGGGTTTAGAAGCGCTTCCAAGAGTGACATCGGTAAAAATTGAAAATTACAATCAATCAATTTATCTTGGTGGAGATACACCCCGTAAACTTAGATTTGGAAAATAAATACTTGCTAAGATCGTGACATCGAAATGAAGATTGGTTTACAAGCTCGTTCAAGAGTGACATCAGAAAAAATGGAAAATTACCATCAATCAATTTATCTTGGTGGAAATACTCTCGGAAACTTAGATTTGGATGAACTATACTCTCTAAGATCGTGACATCGAAATAAAAATTGGTTTAGCTGAATAAGCCATGTACAAGAGTGACATTGGTAAAAAAAACTTGGATATCGAGTCTTGTCGACGAAGCCAATCATAGTCGTTCGTGAATTCATAATGCCAACCAATCAAATAAACTAGTTTCACCTGATAACCTAACATCCCCAAACATCCTCGCCAATATTATCGGCTGATCGGTCTGATACGACCAATAATGCGATATTATCGGATATCCATATGTATCGCTGATATTTCATGTTTCGTCCAGATTAAAGGCACAGACATGATAAAATCCTATATTATCGGCCACTAGTTTAAAAAGTAAATACTGATCTCGGTTCTTTTAATACAAATTTAATTGTAAGAGCTAGCTATAATTGCTTCTAAGACTATGAATTGGGATTTTAATCAAAAAAATTGCACCAAAAAGCATTTATGATCTTCCAAGGCACTAGCTAGTACTATATTAATCATTTATTATTTTTCTTCAAAGAATATGTGAATTGGGAGTAAAATAGTGCAATGTAGTAGACTCAGTTATAGTAAACAAAAGATATTACTATTTCCAAGGCACTAGTAATAAAGGAATTAGCTAGTACAATAATAAATACTCCAGTTTGCAGTGGTATTTTTTTTATCTTTGATCATTTCTACTTTAAAAATTTGTGTAGAATATTCTTGTAGGACCCTGTCCTAAATACCAGCCCCATCACTAAATACTAGGAGTATATATAGAGAACATTCCTATGATTGATTCTTGGATTTAGGGGGTACATTCCTGTGGTAGTTGTACTTTGGGACTTCTTGTTATGTGTGACTGAAAGAGAAGTATTATAACAAGAGCAGTATTTTGTTAATCACCACGCTACTTCTTTTGTAAATCATCATTACGCTTCAGTTTCTCATATTTCACTTCCACTGATCTACGCAATCACAATGAGTATCTTATTTTTTGTGCGCATGCAAAAGAGTAAGATCTAGGTAGCCATAATGAGTACCTTGTTGCTTTCTTGGGTACATGCAAAAGAAAAGATAGATCTCTTCAGTACTCCTCTTCTTCTGTTTTGCCAAATAATATAGAGAAGATTAATTTTTGTTTCTAAAATGTCTGTCACATTGGGTTGGCTTGACCCAAATTTGGCATTGGTGCCAAGATCCCTTGTGTTCAAATCTTTCCATAAATTATTGCTATATTTCTTCCATTTTGGTTGCGTCTAAATTAAAATTAAAATCTGATAACTATCATAAGGGATTATGTTTATATAAGGTATATTATGGAAAACTGAATTGTGTTGACTCGACGAGTTAATTAAAATTGATTGATTAACAAACAAATATCAAGCAAAGAATTTGAACACAATGAGCATATATTAAAGAGCCAATATTTTTATATTATTCATTCTAAAACTAAACGAAGCAAAATAATACCCACATCCTCAATATTTTTTTTTTTTAAAATAATCAAAATTTATAATTTCTAAAAACAAAAGCCACATTATTCGAAAGTTTCTTTGATAATCTGCTCAACTAAAACCATCGCATCTGGTACTCGTGTTACAGCGTTAGCAGGCTGTGCTGGAACTTCAAGTACCTTTTCTTCTAGAGGTGTCTCCCTGGGTATTTCTGGTGTGCCATACACGGTTTCACCAACAGGCTCATTCAAAGGAATGGGAGCATGGACACCATCCATTTCAATAGAAGCAAAAGAAGGAAAAGTAAGATTGTCAACATGAGCTTGAACATCAGCTAACAGGGGCATGCCAGGAACCTTACACATGCCATCAATAGTTATGGTGATCCTTAGCTTTCTTGGTACAGCCATTACTATCCTTGGAATTGTTTTAATCCTCTCGGTATTGTTCTTATTGGAACTCATTTTCTTCGTCTAATATATCAATATATCTTTTATGCTGGTGTGGTTTGTACGACCTCTTTAATAATATATATATATATTAGAAAAACCCTAAAAAAATTAGGTTAGGAGCATTATCTCCAATTACCTAATTTAGTTGTATTCCGCATATCACTCTCAAGTAAACAAAATATAACAGTTTCCATATCAATAAATATATGCTCATATACGCGTAAAACACCACATTGATTTTAGTATATATATGATTTATCTAAATACGGAAAAATAGCACGAAAAGATTGCATAAACACAACCATGTTGATTGAGTACATGGAGTATATGCTTTATCTTACAGTAGATCATAATCATGTACTCTTCGCTAATGTGCATGCCTTGGCTACACTCTTGCCAAATCTGTAGGTATCTGAAGTATCTCTCTCTCCATGATTCGCCATGCCTAATCTTCTCTGAACAAATTTCTATTTTTGGTGTAATTCCCTCGGTAATTCACACCTACTCAAAGCCATGCGCAACAATTCCGTCCATCCAAGCGCTATAACCATGCACAAATTCTCTTTTGGCTTTCGTATATTGGTCAACACCATAAATTACAGCTATGATTGGCAATAGTAATATATATTGGGATCATTTTTTTTCTTCAAAAGATTAATATACTATGGTCATAACCCTAATTTCTTGTCTTCAAAAGATTAATATACTATGGTCATAACCCTAATTTTTAAATTTGCAATGGACACATAAATAGAATGTTGATAAACTGGAATAAATCTCACACAAACATGTGAAAATATCCATTTCTTGTTTGGATCATGAATTTTTAAAGAATGCATGCTGATTAAGGATGCGACCATTGGCCAAACGGTGTAATGGTTCGCACCCCTTCGTATTACGGGGTACATTAACCGAATAGATTTTGAAACACCAAAATACGTGAAAATTCCAACAGGTGTGTTGTGTGGGGACACATATTGCATCCATTGGATGTCTATATAAGCTTTACTCGTATCTGCTAGTAGCATTCAACAAAAACGAAATCCTAAATGCTTCTACATTTAAAAAAAATAAATATTTCACCAGTAATAGTAATGAAAATATTGCCGGATTTAACTCCCGAGATACTACACCTCCTCCCAAGTACAGAAAGTATTTCGGCAAGCAAATGTGTATGCAAATAGTGGAATTCTGTCCTTGCAGACAAAAGAATTGGACTCCTTTTCGGTTTCACTCAAAAAGTGAGAGAAGAAAAAGTTACGCAACTCTTCTACAGAGAACAAATTGAGGAGGAAGATTACTACATGATGATGGGAGATTTCAATCAGATGTTATTTGGAAACAATGGTACCTGGAATATTATCCAATCCTATGATGAAAACATGTCACACCCAATTGTTGGATCTTGTAATGGTCTGGTATGTTTTTATGTTTCACACCACGGCATGCAAGATCCTATTTATATTATGAATCCAACAACGGGTGAGCACCTCCATCTGCCACAAATATGCGATCCAACACCAACGCCATAAATAAGTTGGGATCCATGATACGCCGTAGGAGGTTCCGGCTACTGTGAACATACCGGTGAATACAAAGTAGTTCGAATTCAAGTGGACAGTAAAGTGGACGTACACACTAGGAGACAACAGAGGATGGAGGAACATCGAGGAATTTCCTTTTACTTTTTGGGATTCAGTTGTGTACGCACATGGTTGTATTTTTTGGATAAATCATTATATTTATCACAATGATCAGATAGTATCTTTCAATTTGGACAATGAGACATTCCAGTCACATTCGCCACCCCCGCATCATATTTATGAGAATGGTGGTTTCAGTATTCCAAGACTGGGAATGGTCTTGTCTGGAGTTCGCCTTTTATTTTATAACATTCACGATATTTATGATATCCGGATTGATTTTTGGGCACCCATTTCCGATAATGATATTCATGCACAGGCACCCGATGTAGAATGGAATTGGGTACTTAAGAGGAGAATTGTCTTGGAAGAGCCTTTGAATCCATGGTGGCCTTCTTATATGCTAATAGCTTTGGGAAATAACAACGACATCCTATTGCAAAACAACCGCTATTTAGCGCGTTATAATGAACTCACCAGAACTTTGACAGAAATTGGGGAGACAAGGTGGCCGGTAAAGGTTAGAGTTAATCCTCACATGAGGAGCGCCGTCTCGTTGAGGAATTTTGGAGGACAATCGGAAACATGTACTGACGATGTCCATGCCACAAACATATTCCATGTGTAGTGTTTTTGTTTTTGTTTTGATCAGAGTAATGTAGTTTGGTGTTCAATATATATATTTTTATAGTACTATTTCTCATCTTTGATTATTATTTTTTTCGTATCTTATCAGGACTAAAAGTTGTTTTTGAAATTTGAAGAATAGGACTTGGTCTTATTTTGGGTAATAATGGTTGGTATTTTATTTAATGGAGTTAATGCTTTTAAACATATTCACGACGAATTTAGAGGGGGGCTTTCTTTTATATATGGTGGTCAATTAGGCATAGAGGGAGGCATTTCTGTATTACAGTTGTATTTATGGTTATAAATTTTTCGAATCTATAGGGAGACTTTTATGTGTTCATAAAAGTAAATCCGAGAGAGAAAAAGAAAAATGTAAAAAGAAGTGAGAATTTGAGATGCAAAAGGTATAAGTGATTGATAGATAAATCAATGATGATATTCTTGAAAATGCATACGAATGAAAAAGATTTTGTAACTGATGGGGATTTGAGAAGTCGAAAAAAAAATGTTGATTACGTGACTAATCGGGATTTTTTTTTTTTTTTTAGACGAATTATAGATTCGAAACTAGTGTTTGACACCAAAACACAAAACCAGAACATAAATGGGCAAAACAAATTAGAGACATGTAACACATCATTTTATTTATTAAGTTCTGTGTGTTCAGAAACTACATCCGATTAAAAAGTAAATTAGATAAAGATCAAATATTCATTCCATATATATATCTCATTATCTATTTTCTGCCATATTTATAGTGATACGGAAACTGAAATATTTGATGTACTTGTAAGGAGGTAAGGAATACCAAACACCTAATTCGCTTAACCTAAAAATGTAGGGGCTAAAAGAGAGATACATAAATTAAGGTACCATTGTAAATACACTTTTGTATTTTAGGGATAGTTCCTGTTTTCTATTATCAACCAATGCCGTTGTAAATATTAAGATGTTGTTGTGATGGGTATTCTAATTCCAGGAGGTAAGCATTACTGAATTGGTGCATAAGTAGCTGTAATGAGAATCGCAACTAGTTTCTGCAATTCAAATGAAAGCCAAGAAGACCCCTTCCCCTTGATGGACTCTAGTCTTATAGAGTCCATGTAATTTTAGCAATCCTTTGTGATTTCGATACAATGTCAAATTTGTGTAATAAAATTAGGTGTGTATATGCAATGTATTATCTATTCAGTAATGAGATGCTATTATGCGTGATTTTTCAAAGTAGCCATTTGTTTTCAACACAATACTTGTCTTTCTATATATCCAGTTCTTTAATCATAGACTGAGTTTGACAGTGCAACCAACAACTCCAACACTATTCAATCATACACAAGAAAACGGTCATTAAACAAGAAAATTAATCCATTCGATAGTCATTAAGAAAGTCCAACACCATTCAATCATTAACATTAGAAAAACATGAAAATTAATCCTAAATCCGAAACATAGATTCCAAAAAACAAAACAAGATTCAGTCATCCAAAATTTCCTGTTATACCCCTCTTAATTCCAAATTTTCTCTGTACTTTGACGATACCTATTTCTTCAAAATATTAACTTGTGTAACCATTTGCAAACTCTGTATCATCATTTCCATTAAAGCAACTTAACCCAAAAAATCCACCAGCTATAAGAAAATTGGAATTGGTCGAGTCTTACCTGTTGCCTGCTTCTCTCCTTTCATTTTCCTCCAACAACAGCAAAAACTCTTCTGGGTATTCTTCATCTTTTACTTTCTCTAAGTTTCTCTTATTTGTCTCTTCATTTTCTGCCTCATATACTGAATTGGCATGATGAAACTCATTCCACAACAGATCCGTATCATCATCTTGGTTATTGTTCTTCACACCTACTTCTTCCTCTTCTCTCATCTTCCTTTCCTCTTCTTTATTCTTCTTTTTATTCAATCTTGCTTCTTGTTTCGATATATAGTACTTACCTTTATCTAGTTGCTCCAAATCCATTTCAAATATTGTTAATTTGAACCTCATCATCACTTCCTTTCTCTTCAAGCACTCTTCCTTATCAACTTCTTCCTCTGTCATTGTGGTCTTGCCTTTTGATGGTTTGGAACCACTCCCTTTTTCTGGGTTATTTGGAGCCATTGTTATCTCTGAAATGTTTTTTCTTCTTCTCTTCTCTTGGCTTAATTTTCTCTCTGGAAAATGAATATAATCCCTAATTCCTCTTTCACAGTTATTATTATTATTTATTTTTCTTCTGAGACCTATTCCCAAGAGACGCATGCGCAGCGGTTGAATTCAAAGAAATAATAACACCCTACTAAAATGTCATGTCCTTTCAGACCTACTTCAAGACGTAATGGTTATCCTTTAAATTTTGTTTCCTTTTAAATAAAAATCCAGTTGTAGGTTTAAGTTATAACCGCTTATAAGATAAAACGTGCAAATATGCGTTACTTGCCTGCTCATTAAGGACGCGGCCATTCAAATAATGCATGCTCATCAAGGACGCGACCATTCGCCAACAGGTGTATTGGATGTCTATATAAGCTTTACTCGTATCTGCTTGTAGCATTCAACAATAAGAAAATCCTAAATGCTTGTAATTTTTTATTTTTATTTTGATAATCTTTCATAAGTATAATAGTGATGGATATGTTGCCGGAATTAACTACCGAGATACTACAGCACCTCCATACTGCAGAAAGCGTTTTAGCAAGCAAATGTGTTTGCAAAGAGTGGAATACTGTCCTTGAGGGTAAAAGAATTGGACTCCTTTTTGGTGTCACACCAAGAATGGGTAAAGGTAAAGTTACTCAACTCTTTTATAGAGAAGAAGATTTCAGCCCGATCGCAATAGCCAACAATCACGACGCCCCGTATGATGGAACCTATGATAATTGGACTAAGTTGTACCCAATAGTTGGATCTTGCAATGGTCTAGTATGTTTTTATGTTTCACACCACGGCATACAAGATCCAGTATATATTATGAATCCAAAAACTGGTGAGCACCTCCATCTGCCACAACTATGCATCCCAATCGCACCAGATCAAGTACTTTCGTGGTATCCACGATACAACGTTATTGGGGGTTTTGGCTACTGTCAACGTACCAATGAGTACAAGGTAGTTCGAATTCACATGGATGATAAAGTTCAAATACACACTCTAGGAGACAAGAGGGGATGAAAGAACACGGGAGAGATTCCTTATACTTTTCGGAGTTCAGGTGTATACGCACATGGTTGTATTTTTTGGAAGGATTGTTATCATCGGGATATTGGCATAGTATCTTTCAATTTGGACACTGAGACGTTTCATCTGCATTCGCCACCCACGTATCATATTCCTGGGAGTGAATTTCCATCACTTGGGATGGTCATGTTCGGAGTTCGCCTTTTATTTTATTACATCCATGAGGGGGTTGGTCATCCCCGCATAGATTTCTGGGCTCCCATTTCCTAAGAAAATATTCATACATGGGTAGCTGGTGGGGAATGAAATTGGAATTATGAGATGAGCATTTTCTTGGAAGAGGATGGGGATGAATGGACGACTTATGAACTGATAGCCTTTGGAAATAACAAGGACCTACTATTGTGGCAGAATAGGCGTTTATTGCGTTACAATACACTCACTAGAACTTGGACGGAAATTTGGAAGACACTACCGTGGGAAACATGGGCAATTATTCCTCACATGAGGAGCATTGTCTCGTTGAAGAATTTTGGTGGACAGTCGGAAACTCGTAAAGATGTTCAGGAAAGCAGGCATCCTTCCAATAAAAGTTCCAGCCTCCATCCAATCACTAGTAAGGGTGGAGAGAAAAGGCATCTGGGGAACTGCTATAAAAAATCTAAACGTGCGGCACCAGCGCAGCAGACAACTCAAACCCAGAAGGTTGCGCCTAAGACGCCTACACATCAACAAGAAACTGGAGAGGCTTCTCTAAACTTCTAATTTCCAATTGAAGAGGTAATCGAACTCCTAGAAGCATGGATTCAACATGATGCTATCAAGCTACCTCCTCTCAGACGTCCACCACCCGAGGAAGAAATGGAAAATCCCAAATATTGCCATTACCATAGGTTCGTCAATCACCCAACCGGTGACTGCAATAAATTGAAGCGCATTTTCAAGAGGAAGGTGGATGCAGGAGAACTCCAATTAGGCACTGAAAGAGTTTACAGAGATCCTCTTCCCGTCAGGAGCTGCATGATTTCTGGGGACTCCGCCCAAAAACCGTACAGTCCATGATGGGGCATTTATGTGAGATTTTGTATTTTTCTAAGGCGCAACGCCAAGACATATTTGCAACCCTCAAACGTGTTGTATCAGGCAAGCAACAATAAGCGAGCTTCCGCATGCAGGAAATCAGGGAGCTGCTTCACCGAAAATAAAAGAGGGGAAATAATAGAAGGAGAAATAAAATTCACGTATGTAAGTTACGTAAAAGGAAGAAACTCATCCTTTGGGTCATAGCGGACGATCAAAGCCTTTTAATGTTTATGGTCGTGGCTAGCATAACCGCATATGCTCGCTAAAAGCTCGTGGACGTAGCTACCACTACTTATGATTCTTCCCTCATCCAAGATTCATGGGCGTGGCTACCAAAGCCCATGACCACCAT
>JAJJMB010001351.1:0-18135 GCA_023531105.1 Papaver atlanticum
AAAAAGAAAGTTGCAGAGGCAGACTTATTTTCAGTGACAACGAATTACGGTCGCATCATACAGCAGTCACCAAAGCTCTTCAGCAACGATTCCGTCCGCTGTATTAGACTTTCAGCGACTACAGTATTCCCTTTTCTCCCTTGTAATCAGTTTTTGAGCCATAAACATGTATTTTGAGAACACGATTAATATGAGGAGCTAAACCCCTTAGCCGAGGCGACGGAGGAAGCCATTGTTCCATGAAAAGTGGTATAATTCTATTTTTATTATTTATTGCAATTATTTTACATGATTTTTTTGCATAGAACTTAAAAGAAAAATTGATTTTTATTGAGTGGTTGTGAATTGTTTTGATGGAACATGCTAGGTTTTGACACTTTTGATGTTTCATGCTTTGTGATTACAACTACTACTTCAAAAATCTATCAGAGGCAAATATTAGAATCACTTAAACGAAGAATATTGCATGAATATTGATTAGAGTTTATCGATTAATTGGTCAATGGTGGAATCCAGAGTCTTGGTACTTTCTTATTATTATTGAAACAATTTTATTTAATTCTAAAAAAATCCTTCACAAGCCCGAGTTGAACGAACTTTACTCACCACTTTCACTACAACTTTAAAACCACATCATGAACCCTCTGGGCGTTATCATCCGAAACACCACAAACCTCAGCCTCGTACCTTTGGGTATATTTTGCTGTGGTAACCCAAGCCTACCTAAATTAGTTAGCCCAACATTTGCATGTGCACAGTTTTTGGTTGAATTCTTGTATGCTAGAACGTAAGAGAGACGCTCTAGGATGGTTTATGCGTGAAAAACCTAGAAGTGATATTTTAGGAAACAAGAATCTTGACTACCTAAATCTAGAAAGTCCTATTTTTTGACGTTCTTCTCATGGTGAGGAAAATATCTTTAATACTCTTATAGTGCCAGAAATGACAACTGTGAGAGATTATATGTACCCAACTAGGTCCACCCGACCATCGTGCATAAGATTACCAGCCTCTTCGGCTAATTATGAGTTGAAACCTAGTACTATTCATATGATCCCTGTATTCTTAGGGAAAGATGATGAGAACCCATACTTTCATGTAAGGGACTTTGAGGAAATTTGTGGAACAGTTAAGATTAAAGACCTTAGTGATGAAATTTTAAAACTTAGATTGTTCCCTCTTTCCTTAAGAGATAAAGCTAAATATTGGCTAAATAATTTACCATCTGACTCCATAACAACATGGGATGAACTCACTTCTGTGTTCTTCCAAAAGTTTTACCCAAAACATAAAACCTCGTCTATTAGGAAAAAAATTAGCACCAGTATGCAACAAGAAGGAGAGTCTCTTTATAGGTTTTTAGAAAGATTCAATGATCTCTTGGCGCAGTGTCCCCATCATGGGTTTGAAAAAAATGAAATTAGTGCAAATTCTTTTTGACGGGTTAGACTACTCGACCAAATCCTTGGTTGAGTCATTATGTGCTGGAGGGTTCTTAAATAAAACTGCTGATCAAGCATATTCCTTTTTAGAAGAAGTAGCTGACAAATCCCAATAGTGGGAATCATGTGTAGAGCCCCCTAAAATACTTCTGGTAAATAGAAATAACACCAATATGGTAGACTCAAGCTTTGAGTCGGATGCTAAGTTTGCTGCCTTATCTAGACGGTTAGAAGCTTTAGAATTATGTCAGTCTAAACATAAGTCTTTTGTTGAAATTGATGATAGGCTTAGAATCTCTCAAGTCTCTAGTTGTGGAATAGAGCCCAATAACTCATTTTGGGAAGGACAGATTAGTGAAGAGCAAGCACATGCTCTTTATAACAACTCTAGATTTGAATACCGTCAAAAATATGACCCATATTCAGAGACCTATAACCCCGGTTGGAAAAAGCATCCTAATTTTTCATGGTCTCAAGGTCAGATTAGTAATTATCAGGCACCCCCAGGTTTTGGTTACACCAAGAATCTTTCGGGTTCAGCCCAATCTAAAAGCCCTTCTGAGAATAAAATATCTAGCTTAGAGGAAACTCTTATTATGCTAGGAAATAACCATGAAATGTTATCAAACAATCACTCTAGCTTTCGACAAGAAACCAGGCAGAGTTTACAAAATAATGCTCAGACAATATCTAAGTTAGAACATCAAGTAGGTCAAATAGCTAAGATTCTAAGTGAAAGAGAGAATGGAAAGTTCCCTAGTCAGCCTAATCCAAATCCCAAAGGAATGAATGCAATTAGAACCCTTAGGAATGGTAGAGTAGTAGACAATCAGGTAACCATGCCTGATAGTGAACATACTGTAGTTCACCCCTCAGGACCACCAGTAGCTGAGGAGACTGATAAAGTTCCTGATGATGCCAATTCGGTTCCTGAGAGGTCTGATTCTGTGCCTAGAGCCCCGTTCCCACAGCTGCTAGTACCAACCAAAAAGGAGTCCCATTTTAAGGACATATTGGAGGTTTTTAAGCAAGTTACCATAAACCTTCCTTTATTAGATGCAATTAGGCAACTACCTGCTTATGCTAAGTTCCTTAAGGATATGTGTACGAGAAATAGAAAGCCGAATGTCCCTAAGAAAGCCTTTTTAGCTACTCATGTAAGTTCGATCATCCAGAATACCATTACTCCTAAATACAAAGACCCAGGTTCCCCTACCATTTCTTACACGATAGGTAATTACTGGGTAGAAAAAGATTTACTTGACTTAGGAGCTAGTGTGAACTTACTTCCGTACCATGTGTACCTTGAGCTAGGGCTAGGTGAAATGAAACCAACCAAGATAACACTCCAGTTAGCTGATAGGTCAGTGAAAATTCCTTGTGGAGTCATAGAGGATGTTCTAATTGAGGTCGACAAGTTTATATATCCAGTGGATTTTGTTATCCTAGATACCCAACCTGTCCCAGACCTAGAAAACCAGATACCTGTGATCTTAGGACGCCCATTCTTAGCTACATCCAATGCGATTATTAATTTTCGAAATGGTATCATGAATTTATCTTTTGGTAATATGACTATTGAGCTAAATATTTTTAATATTTGTAAGCAACCCTCTGAGTTAGATGACTTGTCCTTTGAAGAGATAAACATGATAGGAACCTTGGTTCAGGAGTCATTACCAAACACTTTGCTAGAAGATCCATTAGAGAAATGCCTAGCCCACTTTGGGTTTGACTTTGATGACGATAGTGTGATTAATGAGGTAAATGCTTTGCTAGATGCCGCCCCTCTGATGGACACTAGTAATGGATGGATACCTAAGTTCGAACCACTACCAGTTTCTAAATCTACTTTAATTCCTTCTTTAGAAGAGCCCTCTAAGATGGACCTTAAACCATTACCAGATACCCTGAAATATGTGTTTTTAGGCCCATCTGAGACTTTACCTGTGATTGTTGCTTCTGACTTGGATAGTGATCAGGAAAGTAGGCTAGTCACCGTACTTCAAGACAACAAGGAAGCTTTATGGTGGACCATAGCAGATATTAAGGGTATAAGTCCTACTGTTTGTATGCATCAGATTCATTTAGAAGATGTCACTAAACCCTCTAGGGAGATGCAACGTCGACTGAACCCTAATATGAAAGAAGTAGTTTGAACTGAAGTGCTTAAGTTGTTAGATGCGGGTACTATCTACCCCATTTCAGACAGTAAGTGGGTCAGCCCCGTTCAGGTTGTTTCCAAGAAATCAGGTATCACTGTAGTCCATAATGATAACAATGAATTAATCCCAACCCGAGTGACCACGGGATGGCGTGTCTGTATTGACTATAGAAAATTGAACAAGGTCACAAGGAAGGATCACTTTCCTCTTCCTTTTATCGACCAAATGCTAGAGAGATTAGCTGGACATAGTCATTATTGCTTCTTAGATGGCTACTCGGTCTATAATCAGATCGTTATTGCCCCAGAGGACCAAGAGAAAACTACTTTTACCTGTCCCTTTGGTACCTTTGGTATAGACGCATGCCTTTCGGGTTGTGTAATGCACCTGCTACTTTCCAGCGGTGTATGATGAGCATATTTTATGACATGGTAGAACGGTTCTTAGAGGTCTTTATGGATGACTTTTCAGTATTCGGTTCATCTTTTGACGAATGCTTACATCATTTGACACTAGTGTTGACTAGGTGTAAGGAAAAGAATTTAGTGCTTAATTGGGAAAAATGTCATTTCATGGTTAAATCAGGAATTGTGTTAGGGCATATCGTATCTTCGAAGGGTATAGAGGTAGACAAAGCCAAGGTTGACCTTATTAAAACTTTACAGGTCCCAAAAACCGTAAAACAGATTAGGTCATTCTTATGGCACGCAGGATTTTATCGACGATTCATTAAGGACTTTAGCTTGATTTCTAGATTTCTTTGCAATTTACTTGCGAAAGATGTTAAGTTTGTCTTTGATGATGCTTGTTTAGAGGCTTTTGAGAAGCTTAAGACGTTACTCACTACTGCTCCCATAGTCCAGGAACCTACCCTTTGAAATTATGTGTGATGCTTCAGATTATGCTATAGGTGTTGTGTTAGGTCAGAGAGAAAACAAATTACTTCATGTGATTTACTATGCTAGCAAAACTCTAAATGATGCCCAACTGAACTATACAACTACCGAAAAAGAACTGTTAGCCATCGTTTTTGCCTTGGATAAGTATAGATCCTACCTATTAGGTTCTAAGGTCATAATTTTTACTGATCATGCTGCTTTAAAATATCTTTTGTCTAAAAAGGATTCCAAACCTAGATTGATTAGATGGATCCTATTGTTACAAGAATTCAAGTTAGATATTAGAGACAAAAAGGGTGCTGAAAATGTAGTAGCAGATCACTTGTCTAGGCTTGTTGTGGATTCCCATGATGATTTCACTCCCGTTAGGGATAGCTTTCCTGATGAATAATTGTTCTTTGTTTACCAATCACCTTGGTATGCAAATATAGTGAATTATCTTGTTACTGGTCGAATGCCTCAACATTGGGGTAAACAAGATCGTTCTAGGTTTTTAGCCGAGGTTAAGCATTTCTTTTGGGATGATCCTTATTTGTTTAAGTATTGTCCAGACCAGATTATTAGGAGATGTGTACCTGAGAATGACCAGTCTAGTATTATCTCCTTTTGTCATGAACATGTGTGTGGGGGTCACTTTAGTACTAAGAAGACTACTGCTAAGATATATCAGTGTGGATTTTACTGGCCTTCGTTGTTTAAGGACTCCCATAGTCATTGTGCTTCTTGTGAGCGTTGCCAGAAGTTAGGGACCATTTCTCGTAGAAATATGATGCCTTTGAACCCTATTTTAGTGAATGAGGTCTTTGATGTGTGGGGCATTGATTTTATGGGTCCATTCCCTAATTCTTTTGGTTATCTTTACGTACTTGTCGTTGTAGACTATGTGTCTAAGTGGGTTGAGGCGGTTCCGTGTAAAACAAATGACCACAAGGTCGTACTCCAGTTTTTGAAAGATAATATACTTACACGTTTTGGTACACCGCGAGCTATAATTAGTGATGGAGGAACACACTTTCGTAATAGACCATTTGAACTTTTAATGAAACAACATGGTATTACTCACAAAGCAGCTACCCCATATCACCCACAGACTAGTGATCAGGTAGAGGTTTCCAATAGGGAGATAAAATATATATTAGAGAAAATGGTTAATCCTAGTAGAAAAGACTGGTCGTCGAGGCTTACTGATGCCTTATGGGATTATCGTACTGCGTTTAAGACCCCCATTGGAATGTCACCTTATCGTCTAGTATTTAGAAAGGCATGTCACTTACCTGTTGAGTTAGAACATAGAGCATATTGGGCTGTTAAACAGCTAAACTTTTCACTTGACAAAGCAGGAGCTCACAGAAAACTCCATCTCGATGAGTTGGACGAGATTCGTAGAGATGCATACGATAGTGCTAAGGAGTATAAGAACAAAATGAAACTTGTGCATGATAAATATATTTTAAGAAAGTCATTTTCTCCAGGTTAAAAAGTTCTTCTGTATGATACTCGTTTGCATCTATTCACTAGGAAGTTGCGCTCTCGGTGGACCGTCCCTTTTGTGGTACGCACTGTTTTTCCTCATGGCATTGTTTAAATTGAAACACTAGATGGTAGTAGTTCTTCTAAGGTTAACGGTTAGAGATTGAAGCCCTTTTTAGAACCTTTGCCTACAGGTGATATTGAGGAGGTCCCTCTGGAGGACCCTATTT
The DNA here is from genome assembly GCA_023531105.1 of Papaver atlanticum. Lineage (NCBI taxonomy): Eukaryota > Viridiplantae > Streptophyta > Magnoliopsida > Ranunculales > Papaveraceae > Papaver > Papaver atlanticum. The sequence continues at coordinate 6,207 of JAJJMB010001351.1, forward strand.
ACCTTGATTGACCATCGAGGTATTTGGTATTTGTATGTTGTATATTATTTTTGCTATTTGTTTTTAGGTTTTTATTTTTCTCCTTATTCTCTGAGGAAGGATTATTACGCTTCACCCAGGTACTATCTTTCCGACTTCTCTCTTTACTAATTACTCATGTTACTTATATTTTTGGTACTGTTCTTTCATTAGAAACATTGAGGACATTGTTAGATTTAAGTTTGGGGGTGGGGAAGAAACTTTTTGTTAGTTGCAATAAATAAACTCCAGAGCCTAGAAATTTATGCCTATTAAGGATGGAACTAACCAATCTAAGTGGATGGAAGCATCTTGATTGTAGGAGTTGAGGAACCAATCTGAGTAGATGGAAACATCTAAAGAGTCTATTCATAAAAGCACAGAGCTCAGGTGTTAGAAATAACATGATAGTTTCACCGTATTTCAGAATCATCTTATTACTTCTGTTTTTGTTTTTGCAAATTTTTATGCTAATGTCTGCTGGGTTGAAATAGAGTGATTGAGTTACTAAAAAAAAAGAAGAGACCAGACCAATCAGACCAAACGGAATAATTCTCAAAAATAAAAATAAACACTTGGATAGCAATATGTGTGTGTTCTCCCTGTCTCCGTCGCCTAAACAAGCGTGGAACGCAGGATCCACGGGAATTACCATGTAATCTGCTGACAAGAAACATGCGCTTGGATCCAAAAGATCTAATCATGTTGTTAAAATAAAATTACAAAAAAAAATTAAAAAATTAAAATAAATAAAATAAAGGTTTATTATAAAGTCGACCACTGGTTCCCTTGTATATGCCAGTTGTGTTGATATTAGTCAAGACCAATATCTCAATCCACTAGGTCATAGGTTCATCTTGGCATTGAAGTCCATTCGCAACCATCTATTTCTATATCCATCTTCTTAATCTATTCATGTGATTTGTTTGATTCCTGATATTGATGTCCATAGTGAAATTATCTGAGTAGAGCTCTGTCACTTATATATGAATTTTAGTATACTTGAGTGCAAACTCATGTACAACAATTAGAATTTCGCATCAGGGTACTTCCTCCTGTAGTCAATGAAAGTATGCCAACCAAGGAGATTCTTTAGTGCCTTCCAAGGTTCTGCATAGATAGTTAGGGTTTGGAGTAAAAGGTTTTGTGGGTATATCTCTAGTAAACCCTCCCGAGACTATAACTCGGCCACTAGGGCCACCTAGTGGTTCAAAGGCTTGTTGCACATGCTAAGTGCAATCGCGATGCCTGCGACAGTGAGTTAGGATTTTTATTATTAGATTTGCTCGGGACTAGCAAATAATAAGTTTGGGGGTATTTGATAGACGCATTTATGTGTCTAATATATCTCAATTGCATATATTGTTAGTGCTCGATTTTGTACTTATTTGGTTATTTTATGTATTTGTAGGTGTTTTTGGAAAAATAAGCTTTTGAAGCGAAATTGGCTCAAAATATGGCATTTGAACCGCCGTAGATAACGTACCAGAAGCATCCCAGAAGTATGTTGGAGACACCCCAGAGGCACCCAAGAAATACCCCGGAGGAACCCCGAAAAAGTGTTGAAAACATCCCAGAAAAATTACTAAAGGCACCCAAGGGACGAGTGTTACGTGGACTCCAGCAGTTTGGATAAGGGGTAACCTTTCACCTTCACGTTCAAATTCTAAATTTGGGCGGGAAAATAAAAACATTCCTGGCAGTTTTGGTGATCATGATTTGGAGGAGTTTGAGGTCGACTAAACCTCTGATTTTCATAAGATAAACTCCTTATGGGTCTAGGAATCTAATATGGGTGTTGAAATCGATTAAACTGGGCTCAATCGACGGATTTTTATCACAACAACAAAATATGGAAAGTAACGTGTGTGACCTGTTTTAGGAAATTTTAAAGAGATTAAAGTGCTATAAACCTTCCCAAAGATTTGTATCTATCTAAGGAAGAGTTTAGAATCAGAAGGAAAGCTCAGAAACGCGTAGAAATTCTAAAACAAGAAATTGCGGCAACTTTGCCGTAAAGAGAAAGGAAGAGATTTTGGAGAGATTTAATCGGTCTTTTTGATATAAATAGATTGGTTGGGTCATATAGAAGGAGTGTCGAGAGTTTGGGGGGCTTAGGGAGGCTACAGAGGCGTAGAATCGAGTACCAGGAAAATTGTTTCTGCTGGTGTAGTGAAGAACATGAAGAACATAAGACGCACATGCGACAGTCGTTTATGCTACAGTGTCAATGACAGTTTATAGTTATCGATCTCTGTAACAGTTCGGTTTGTAACACATATAATTGTTACAAACCCGGTTTTTAATAGTTTTTCTCCATTTCATCATTTGTGAACACCTTTTGAGCAATGGAACAATATTTTGATCGTGATTCCACTATGATGAGCTAAGTCTCGCGCAACCAAGGCAAAGAAGGAAACTATTCACTCATGTTTGATTGGTAAATTCTTTTTACAATTTCTTTAATTATTTATTTTATTTAATTCACTAGTATCAACATAATTAAAGATAAAATTGGTTTTCTTAATTAGTTGTGAATCAATTCGATGTGTTATGCTTAGAATCAATTCTTTGATAATTCATGCTTAGGGATTACAATTTAATATTTGGACACCTTATAGATTAAAAGTGAATTAATGAGAAAAAGAGCTTAATAATAATTTCAGAAATATCATTGTAAACCAATCAACTAGAAGGAATAGTGGAATCCGGAGCCTTGGTCTATTTTAATATCTTGAAATCAAATTTTGAATTAAGTTTTCTTCTTATTTTTAGTTTTATTTAAGTCTGAAATCGAAAATCTTCACAAGTCTTAGAGTTCGAATCCTTTTTACTACAACCACAATTAAAAATCTCATCAATTTTTTGCACCGCCGACGCGGACTTGTCTTTAGGTTTAGGTTTTAGATTTTTATTTTTATTTTTGTTTTTAGTCTTTATTTATTTATTTATTTAGTTTTTTTTTTTTAGATTTTACTTTGGTATTTTTGTTTTTGGTGTGCAGGATTGACTTGAAGCGAAAGTTGGAAAGTTAGACTTGCTTGCCATTAAAGGAGAAAGCCGGAGATTTTATTTTTAAAGAACTTTTATTTATTAGTTTCTTTATTTTTCTTTTAGACCTGTAATTTTCTATTTTGCTGCTTGTTTATTTTATTTATTATATATAAAAAAAAAACACTTGCACACACCAATTTAATTTTCGTCCGGCACCGATTTTAGGAAAACAAGTGGTTTAGTATGGTGAACTGATAGACGCATTTATGTGTCTATTTTCATCTCTTTTATGTATAGTGTTAGTACCCATTTCTGTACTAATTTTGGTATTTTACCCCCTTGTAGGTGTTTTTGGAAAAATGGGCTCTTGCGGGAAAATTGGCTCGAAAAGTTGTTAAAGGCTCCTGGGAGGACATTTGCTATTCGGACTCTCACTTTGGATAAGGGGTAACCCATTTTCAGGCAGCTGCTAAGCACAGACCGAGACTGGATAGGGGGAGGACAAATTTCTTCACGTTTTCAAATATTCAAAAATGGCGGGAATTTCTTCCTTACACAAGCGATTTTTTGGATGGATTTTTGATCGATTTTTAGGGAGATTAAAGGGCTGAATTTGATTGGGTTTGTTCCTATGGACCTAACAGGCAAGGTAAGGGTGTTGGAATGGATCCAAAGTGGCTAGAACTCGAATTGGAAGCGAAAACTTTCCAAAAATATCATGGTTTATTTTGGGCAAGTTTCTTGGTTTATTCTTGGAAACTTACGTGTAGAAGTGGAAGGAAACTCTTCTTAAAGACTTGTTTCTATCAAGGGAGGAGTTTGGAGAGCTTTTATTGATCGAATGCACGTGAAACAGAAAAAAAAAGGAAATATCGAAACTTGCTGTGGAGGAAAAAACCAAGTTTATTCTCGAATTTTCTTTGCTCTACTATGTATAAAAGGTTTGGTTAGGGTCCTAGGAAGGAGAGGAAGAAGTTAGGGGAAGTTTAGAGCCTTAGAGAAGCTAGAAAAACCATTGGAAGAAATCACGTTCTGCTGGTGCAAAACTGAACCGGAGAAGACGAAGAACACAGAACAGCGGAAAAAGAAAGTTGCAGAGGCAGACTTATTTTCAGTGACAACGAATTACGGTCGCATCATACAGCAGTCACCAAAGCTCTTCAGCAACGATTCCGTCCGCTGTATTAGACTTTCAGCGACTACAGTATTCCCTTTTCTCCCTTGTAATCAGTTTTTGAGCCATAAACATGTATTTTGAGAACACGATTAATATGAGGAGCTAAACCCCTTAGCCGAGGCGACGGAGGAAGCCATTGTTCCATGAAAAGTGGTATAATTCTATTTTTATTATTTATTGCAATTATTTTACATGATTTTTTTGCATAGAACTTAAAAGAAAAATTGATTTTTATTGAGTGGTTGTGAATTGTTTTGATGGAACATGCTAGGTTTTGACACTTTTGATGTTTCATGCTTTGTGATTACAACTACTACTTCAAAAATCTATCAGAGGCAAATATTAGAATCACTTAAACGAAGAATATTGCATGAATATTGATTAGAGTTTATCGATTAATTGGTCAATGGTGGAATCCAGAGTCTTGGTACTTTCTTATTATTATTGAAACAATTTTATTTAATTCTAAAAAAATCCTTCACAAGCCCGAGTTGAACGAACTTTACTCACCACTTTCACTACAACTTTAAAACCACATCATGAACCCTCTGGGCGTTATCATCCGAAACACCACAAACCTCAGCCTCGTACCTTTGGGTATATTTTGCTGTGGTAACCCAAGCCTACCTAAATTAGTTAGCCCAACATTTGCATGTGCACAGTTTTTGGTTGAATTCTTGTATGCTAGAACGTAAGAGAGACGCTCTAGGATGGTTTATGCGTGAAAAACCTAGAAGTGATATTTTAGGAAACAAGAATCTTGACTACCTAAATCTAGAAAGTCCTATTTTTTGACGTTCTTCTCATGGTGAGGAAAATATCTTTAATACTCTTATAGTGCCAGAAATGACAACTGTGAGAGATTATATGTACCCAACTAGGTCCACCCGACCATCGTGCATAAGATTACCAGCCTCTTCGGCTAATTATGAGTTGAAACCTAGTACTATTCATATGATCCCTGTATTCTTAGGGAAAGATGATGAGAACCCATACTTTCATGTAAGGGACTTTGAGGAAATTTGTGGAACAGTTAAGATTAAAGACCTTAGTGATGAAATTTTAAAACTTAGATTGTTCCCTCTTTCCTTAAGAGATAAAGCTAAATATTGGCTAAATAATTTACCATCTGACTCCATAACAACATGGGATGAACTCACTTCTGTGTTCTTCCAAAAGTTTTACCCAAAACATAAAACCTCGTCTATTAGGAAAAAAATTAGCACCAGTATGCAACAAGAAGGAGAGTCTCTTTATAGGTTTTTAGAAAGATTCAATGATCTCTTGGCGCAGTGTCCCCATCATGGGTTTGAAAAAAATGAAATTAGTGCAAATTCTTTTTGACGGGTTAGACTACTCGACCAAATCCTTGGTTGAGTCATTATGTGCTGGAGGGTTCTTAAATAAAACTGCTGATCAAGCATATTCCTTTTTAGAAGAAGTAGCTGACAAATCCCAATAGTGGGAATCATGTGTAGAGCCCCCTAAAATACTTCTGGTAAATAGAAATAACACCAATATGGTAGACTCAAGCTTTGAGTCGGATGCTAAGTTTGCTGCCTTATCTAGACGGTTAGAAGCTTTAGAATTATGTCAGTCTAAACATAAGTCTTTTGTTGAAATTGATGATAGGCTTAGAATCTCTCAAGTCTCTAGTTGTGGAATAGAGCCCAATAACTCATTTTGGGAAGGACAGATTAGTGAAGAGCAAGCACATGCTCTTTATAACAACTCTAGATTTGAATACCGTCAAAAATATGACCCATATTCAGAGACCTATAACCCCGGTTGGAAAAAGCATCCTAATTTTTCATGGTCTCAAGGTCAGATTAGTAATTATCAGGCACCCCCAGGTTTTGGTTACACCAAGAATCTTTCGGGTTCAGCCCAATCTAAAAGCCCTTCTGAGAATAAAATATCTAGCTTAGAGGAAACTCTTATTATGCTAGGAAATAACCATGAAATGTTATCAAACAATCACTCTAGCTTTCGACAAGAAACCAGGCAGAGTTTACAAAATAATGCTCAGACAATATCTAAGTTAGAACATCAAGTAGGTCAAATAGCTAAGATTCTAAGTGAAAGAGAGAATGGAAAGTTCCCTAGTCAGCCTAATCCAAATCCCAAAGGAATGAATGCAATTAGAACCCTTAGGAATGGTAGAGTAGTAGACAATCAGGTAACCATGCCTGATAGTGAACATACTGTAGTTCACCCCTCAGGACCACCAGTAGCTGAGGAGACTGATAAAGTTCCTGATGATGCCAATTCGGTTCCTGAGAGGTCTGATTCTGTGCCTAGAGCCCCGTTCCCACAGCTGCTAGTACCAACCAAAAAGGAGTCCCATTTTAAGGACATATTGGAGGTTTTTAAGCAAGTTACCATAAACCTTCCTTTATTAGATGCAATTAGGCAACTACCTGCTTATGCTAAGTTCCTTAAGGATATGTGTACGAGAAATAGAAAGCCGAATGTCCCTAAGAAAGCCTTTTTAGCTACTCATGTAAGTTCGATCATCCAGAATACCATTACTCCTAAATACAAAGACCCAGGTTCCCCTACCATTTCTTACACGATAGGTAATTACTGGGTAGAAAAAGATTTACTTGACTTAGGAGCTAGTGTGAACTTACTTCCGTACCATGTGTACCTTGAGCTAGGGCTAGGTGAAATGAAACCAACCAAGATAACACTCCAGTTAGCTGATAGGTCAGTGAAAATTCCTTGTGGAGTCATAGAGGATGTTCTAATTGAGGTCGACAAGTTTATATATCCAGTGGATTTTGTTATCCTAGATACCCAACCTGTCCCAGACCTAGAAAACCAGATACCTGTGATCTTAGGACGCCCATTCTTAGCTACATCCAATGCGATTATTAATTTTCGAAATGGTATCATGAATTTATCTTTTGGTAATATGACTATTGAGCTAAATATTTTTAATATTTGTAAGCAACCCTCTGAGTTAGATGACTTGTCCTTTGAAGAGATAAACATGATAGGAACCTTGGTTCAGGAGTCATTACCAAACACTTTGCTAGAAGATCCATTAGAGAAATGCCTAGCCCACTTTGGGTTTGACTTTGATGACGATAGTGTGATTAATGAGGTAAATGCTTTGCTAGATGCCGCCCCTCTGATGGACACTAGTAATGGATGGATACCTAAGTTCGAACCACTACCAGTTTCTAAATCTACTTTAATTCCTTCTTTAGAAGAGCCCTCTAAGATGGACCTTAAACCATTACCAGATACCCTGAAATATGTGTTTTTAGGCCCATCTGAGACTTTACCTGTGATTGTTGCTTCTGACTTGGATAGTGATCAGGAAAGTAGGCTAGTCACCGTACTTCAAGACAACAAGGAAGCTTTATGGTGGACCATAGCAGATATTAAGGGTATAAGTCCTACTGTTTGTATGCATCAGATTCATTTAGAAGATGTCACTAAACCCTCTAGGGAGATGCAACGTCGACTGAACCCTAATATGAAAGAAGTAGTTTGAACTGAAGTGCTTAAGTTGTTAGATGCGGGTACTATCTACCCCATTTCAGACAGTAAGTGGGTCAGCCCCGTTCAGGTTGTTTCCAAGAAATCAGGTATCACTGTAGTCCATAATGATAACAATGAATTAATCCCAACCCGAGTGACCACGGGATGGCGTGTCTGTATTGACTATAGAAAATTGAACAAGGTCACAAGGAAGGATCACTTTCCTCTTCCTTTTATCGACCAAATGCTAGAGAGATTAGCTGGACATAGTCATTATTGCTTCTTAGATGGCTACTCGGTCTATAATCAGATCGTTATTGCCCCAGAGGACCAAGAGAAAACTACTTTTACCTGTCCCTTTGGTACCTTTGGTATAGACGCATGCCTTTCGGGTTGTGTAATGCACCTGCTACTTTCCAGCGGTGTATGATGAGCATATTTTATGACATGGTAGAACGGTTCTTAGAGGTCTTTATGGATGACTTTTCAGTATTCGGTTCATCTTTTGACGAATGCTTACATCATTTGACACTAGTGTTGACTAGGTGTAAGGAAAAGAATTTAGTGCTTAATTGGGAAAAATGTCATTTCATGGTTAAATCAGGAATTGTGTTAGGGCATATCGTATCTTCGAAGGGTATAGAGGTAGACAAAGCCAAGGTTGACCTTATTAAAACTTTACAGGTCCCAAAAACCGTAAAACAGATTAGGTCATTCTTATGGCACGCAGGATTTTATCGACGATTCATTAAGGACTTTAGCTTGATTTCTAGATTTCTTTGCAATTTACTTGCGAAAGATGTTAAGTTTGTCTTTGATGATGCTTGTTTAGAGGCTTTTGAGAAGCTTAAGACGTTACTCACTACTGCTCCCATAGTCCAGGAACCTACCCTTTGAAATTATGTGTGATGCTTCAGATTATGCTATAGGTGTTGTGTTAGGTCAGAGAGAAAACAAATTACTTCATGTGATTTACTATGCTAGCAAAACTCTAAATGATGCCCAACTGAACTATACAACTACCGAAAAAGAACTGTTAGCCATCGTTTTTGCCTTGGATAAGTATAGATCCTACCTATTAGGTTCTAAGGTCATAATTTTTACTGATCATGCTGCTTTAAAATATCTTTTGTCTAAAAAGGATTCCAAACCTAGATTGATTAGATGGATCCTATTGTTACAAGAATTCAAGTTAGATATTAGAGACAAAAAGGGTGCTGAAAATGTAGTAGCAGATCACTTGTCTAGGCTTGTTGTGGATTCCCATGATGATTTCACTCCCGTTAGGGATAGCTTTCCTGATGAATAATTGTTCTTTGTTTACCAATCACCTTGGTATGCAAATATAGTGAATTATCTTGTTACTGGTCGAATGCCTCAACATTGGGGTAAACAAGATCGTTCTAGGTTTTTAGCCGAGGTTAAGCATTTCTTTTGGGATGATCCTTATTTGTTTAAGTATTGTCCAGACCAGATTATTAGGAGATGTGTACCTGAGAATGACCAGTCTAGTATTATCTCCTTTTGTCATGAACATGTGTGTGGGGGTCACTTTAGTACTAAGAAGACTACTGCTAAGATATATCAGTGTGGATTTTACTGGCCTTCGTTGTTTAAGGACTCCCATAGTCATTGTGCTTCTTGTGAGCGTTGCCAGAAGTTAGGGACCATTTCTCGTAGAAATATGATGCCTTTGAACCCTATTTTAGTGAATGAGGTCTTTGATGTGTGGGGCATTGATTTTATGGGTCCATTCCCTAATTCTTTTGGTTATCTTTACGTACTTGTCGTTGTAGACTATGTGTCTAAGTGGGTTGAGGCGGTTCCGTGTAAAACAAATGACCACAAGGTCGTACTCCAGTTTTTGAAAGATAATATACTTACACGTTTTGGTACACCGCGAGCTATAATTAGTGATGGAGGAACACACTTTCGTAATAGACCATTTGAACTTTTAATGAAACAACATGGTATTACTCACAAAGCAGCTACCCCATATCACCCACAGACTAGTGATCAGGTAGAGGTTTCCAATAGGGAGATAAAATATATATTAGAGAAAATGGTTAATCCTAGTAGAAAAGACTGGTCGTCGAGGCTTACTGATGCCTTATGGGATTATCGTACTGCGTTTAAGACCCCCATTGGAATGTCACCTTATCGTCTAGTATTTAGAAAGGCATGTCACTTACCTGTTGAGTTAGAACATAGAGCATATTGGGCTGTTAAACAGCTAAACTTTTCACTTGACAAAGCAGGAGCTCACAGAAAACTCCATCTCGATGAGTTGGACGAGATTCGTAGAGATGCATACGATAGTGCTAAGGAGTATAAGAACAAAATGAAACTTGTGCATGATAAATATATTTTAAGAAAGTCATTTTCTCCAGGTTAAAAAGTTCTTCTGTATGATACTCGTTTGCATCTATTCACTAGGAAGTTGCGCTCTCGGTGGACCGTCCCTTTTGTGGTACGCACTGTTTTTCCTCATGGCATTGTTTAAATTGAAACACTAGATGGTAGTAGTTCTTCTAAGGTTAACGGTTAGAGATTGAAGCCCTTTTTAGAACCTTTGCCTACAGGTGATATTGAGGAGGTCCCTCTGGAGGACCCTATTTACCTTGATTGACCATCGAGGTATTTGGTATTTGTATGTTGTATATTATTTTTGCTATTTGTTTTTAGGTTTTTATTTTTCTCCTTATTCTCTGAGGAAGGATTATTACGCTTCACCCAGGTACTATCTTTCCGACTTCTCTCTTTACTAATTACTCATGTTACTTATATTTTTGGTACTGTTCTTTCATTAGAAACATTGAGGACATTGTTAGATTTAAGTTTGGGGGTGGGGAAGAAACTTTTTGTTAGTTGCAATAAATAAACTCCAGAGCCTAGAAATTTATGCCTATTAAGGATGGAACTAACCAATCTAAGTGGATGGAAGCATCTTGATTGTAGGAGTTGAGGAACCAATCTGAGTAGATGGAAACATCTAAAGAGTCTATTCATAAAAGCACAGAGCTCAGGTGTTAGAAATAACATGATAGTTTCACCGTATTTCAGAATCATCTTATTACTTCTGTTTTTGTTTTTGCAAATTTTTATGCTAATGTCTGCTGGGTTGAAATAGAGTGATTGAGTTACTAAAAAAAAAGAAGAGACCAGACCAATCAGACCAAACGGAATAATTCTCAAAAATAAAAATAAACACTTGGATAGCAATATGTGTGTGTTCTCCCTGTCTCCGTCGCCTAAACAAGCGTGGAACGCAGGATCCACGGGAATTACCATGTAATCTGCTGACAAGAAACATGCGCTTGGATCCAAAAGATCTAATCATGTTGTTAAAATAAAATTACAAAAAAAAATTAAAAAATTAAAATAAATAAAATAAAGGTTTATTATAAAGTCGACCACTGGTTCCCTTGTATATGCCAGTTGTGTTGATATTAGTCAAGACCAATATCTCAATCCACTAGGTCATAGGTTCATCTTGGCATTGAAGTCCATTCGCAACCATCTATTTCTATATCCATCTTCTTAATCTATTCATGTGATTTGTTTGATTCCTGATATTGATGTCCATAGTGAAATTATCTGAGTAGAGCTCTGTCACTTATATATGAATTTTAGTATACTTGAGTGCAAACTCATGTACAACAATTAGAATTTCGCATCAGGGTACTTCCTCCTGTAGTCAATGAAAGTATGCCAACCAAGGAGATTCTTTAGTGCCTTCCAAGGTTCTGCATAGATAGTTAGGGTTTGGAGTAAAAGGTTTTGTGGGTATATCTCTAGTAAACCCTCCCGAGACTATAACTCGGCCACTAGGGCCACCTAGTGGTTCAAAGGCTTGTTGCACATGCTAAGTGCAATCGCGATGCCTGCGACAGTGAGTTAGGATTTTTATTATTAGATTTGCTCGGGACTAGCAAATAATAAGTTTGGGGGTATTTGATAGACGCATTTATGTGTCTAATATATCTCAATTGCATATATTGTTAGTGCTCGATTTTGTACTTATTTGGTTATTTTATGTATTTGTAGGTGTTTTTGGAAAAATAAGCTTTTGAAGCGAAATTGGCTCAAAATATGGCATTTGAACCGCCGTAGATAACGTACCAGAAGCATCCCAGAAGTATGTTGGAGACACCCCAGAGGCACCCAAGAAATACCCCGGAGGAACCCCGAAAAAGTGTTGAAAACATCCCAGAAAAATTACTAAAGGCACCCAAGGGACGAGTGTTA